>OZ026627.1:79963828-80002828 GCA_964020975.1 Hermodice carunculata | reverse complement strand
ACACGACAATGTTATCAAAACCCATGCTATATCACATCACATGCAAAATTATATAGCATGCTAAAAGAGCATCGAGAAAATTTGTTACTGTTAACGTTTAAAGTCCAAATACTAATGTAACATTTAGGAGGTATCACATCCCACATAAACCGATATGCTTTGATATACATGGACTTAAATATATCCCTGTATTTGGTGGGACCCTCCTCTGAAAAATTCCTAACATGCCATCAAAACCCTCAACCCAGAAATTTTAACGACTCTGTACATAAATGTTCGTGCCTCTTGCAGTATTTACGTGCAAAATATGTGGACATTTTCAAAGTGTCCTTGTCATTAAAGTGATCGAATGGCAGGTCCTTCAATCTTGTCTGCTCACAAAATAGGTAAGGGATCTATAAAGGTCACCACGATACACAAATTTAACTAGCTTACCCTTATACCATGGAGTATGCTTGTCACAAAATCTTTCTCGGTTTGTCCGATATTTTAACACAGCCAACGCATCTTTTTTAGCAAACAAGTCCCAGTAAAAATATATGGATCATTCGGATTTAATATAGATGTAGATCTTTTTTTTTTTTTTTAGATTGTAGGTAAGATAATGCCAAATTCATAAACACTCGGAATTACACTCCGTCGTAGAATGGAAGAATGTACATTACCTAAGTATTTACATAACTATTTAACTTTTCATACAATAGATGCTAGGGTGTTAATTCTGTATGGAACAGTGGCAGTGCTACTGCGTACGGGGCCCGGGCGGAATAGTACTGCTCTGCAAATAAAAAAAAAAAACTAATAATAGAAGTGGACCATACGGTAAAGGTTTCAAACTTTGGGTGCTTGGTTGGTGGAGATGCAACACACTCGTCTTTCATCTCTGCAGCCCTGGTTCGATTCATGGCCTGGGAAGCAAGTGGAAAGGGCTCCTACCACTCTGCCTGTGCACAGTGGTTCTCTCTTAGTCCTTTGGTTTCCTTCATCAAACAAGTAGGTGGGAAAGTTAAGGCCACCATCTGTGCCATGGAGAGTGATTATTATCGGCTTGGCCAGTTTCTATATATGGGTCTATATATTTTTTTAAGGTTACAACAACTCTAGCATGTCGGTTTATCACTCAGGCGTGAGTCCTTTTCATGGCCTTTCATCTTTCTTTCAATTACTGTGCATACGCTTCCACAAACAATTATTCACACGTGTCTCTGTTTTTACTCATGCTTTCTGAGCCACCGTTTTGAAGTTACCTATAGGCCCCATTCCAGTATCAATGGCCAAATAGGTGATTTCTTTTCCATCAATATGACGCACTGGTTAAAACAAATATTGTTTGACATTGAACAATTCCTAAAGTCATCATCATAACCAAGTTGATGAGCCCAACCTGGAAGTTTTCCAGACCTCTCCTGTAAATGTCCGGCCCAAACAGAACGGGAATTATCTGTGGCAATCAACAACCTGTTTGGCCTACATGGCATGCCAAATTAAAAAGAAATACATTCAGAAGAAGACTATATTCCTTTAACTAAAATATAAGTGTCACAATTTGAATTTTTTTCTTTGCATAATCGATGCATCAATATGTATGTTTCCCTGAAGATTTTTTCTCTGTATGAATACAGAAAATAATAGCTCTGTTACAATTCTTCCATGGAATATTAAAGATCTTACACCATATCAGGACCAATACTGAAGCAGGTGAGCACTGACCTTGGTCAATCAAATATTTACTTATTTTTCATGCTTACCTAATATGAAAATTGATATGCATTTCTTAAAATCTAGTGGACTAATGCACCTAAAGGCTTTGTTTACAGCCAGTTAATATGCATTTAATAAATAGAATGCATTGAATGTCATGCACCATTTAAATGCTGCGATGATTGGTTTCTAACAATTTATTTATATTTATTCCGAATCCCATTAATATTGCTAGATATGCGATAAAAGCCAACGTATTTGGCTCTACCTTTTGGCGAACACATGTTCATTTTTCACAGTTATGCTGCTGATTCTTTTATCCTTGGTTTCAAAAAAAAAAAGAAAAATTCCATAAACATGTGCAGATGTGTTCAATGGCAAAGATTTCCATGGCATATCAGTTATTCTGTTGATTGCAATGTATTTTCATCAGGGCTGCACTCAAAGTGCCTAAAAACGGCATATTTTCCCCTTTCAGTATATAGTTTAGCAGATATCAGACATAAACTAAAATGCATGTGATACAGAACTGATTTTTTTGGATAAATACTTCAGTGTTTGGGGTTTCATGTCGTGTAGTATGTGGATATATAAGGTAAGTTATTTAGAATGTGAGTCTATTTTCATAAATGATAGAAATGTGATTGATAGCAGTATGTGTGTAAACGGGATGCAGATATATGATAAAAGCCTAGATTTACAGAGAGAAAGTGGGAAAAAATGACACACCATCAATAACTTTGCGAAGCTGAGCGTTTGAATACCGAAGTTTTCTCCCCATAAATAAATTTCCCAAATGTCACTTTGGTTACGTTGTCAGTTGATATAGTCAGGAAGCCAAGGCTGATTTTTTTTGAGGAACCTTGACTTGATGGATTTTTTTTTCACACTTGATTCTGCAACTTAAGATGTCATACAAACATCAACTGTCGGGTAAATTGGCTTTTCCCTTGAGCATTTTCAAAAATTCAAGAGGCGGCCAATATGGCTGCTAGACGTAGCTGCTCACAAGGATTCACTATTTTTGGTAACCCATTGACCAAATTTGGTAACCTTTTGGCCATAATACAAGTTTGGGAGGATCCCTACCTCAACTTGGACATTTTTTAGGTCCTCAAAGGTCAAGGTCAAGGCCATACTGCAAGGTCTACTGTATTTCTTTCCAAGGAAGATGGGGTACTTACCATGAATTTCCTTGTGTAGACTTATTTTCATTTACATTCATTTCAGATGCAGATTCAAAAAGCAGTAGAATTAGCATGTAAGTGTAGCAGTAGCCTGTAGATGTAGCAGTAGCCTGTAAAACTAGCAGTAGTTTACTAATGGCACAAGAGTGTATCTTAAAATCTGTGCTTGGCAAATGTCCAGCAAAACAGAAGCTTTCTCAAAGTACACCTGATTGTGCTAGGTTGGGCAATATTTTATAAGCCAGTGTCCATTATGGCGACAAATTGCATGATGCGTGCAGGAACAACTGGACTTGAATAAGCATCTGCAGATGTTTTATCACAAGCAATGTATTTCAACATATCCGACATGCACCATTTGGTTACAAATCACTGCCTGTGGAGCAACCCCTATTAAGCATATGAGGCGATCTGATGTTCCTACTTTCTATTTCAAAGAGCATTGTATTTATTGTGGTAAATGCTGTATGATAGAAAAAGACAGAAAAAATCCCAATAGGTGGGTTCAAGCCTTCTTGGTAAAAGCAGTAGCCAGAATGAACTAGATGACAGGGGCCACCCATTCAGGGTGAAGGACAAAATCCTGCAACAGTGCCAAGCCAGAGTTGACCAGTGGGCAGAGTCAGCGAGGCTGCGTGTCATTGGTGCCCCTAGTGACTTGCATGCATCTGATGCAAGGTACCACAAGCACTGCAGAAGCAGATTTTTCAGTCATTCGTGTGCCCCAAGTGAGGGTATGTCAACATCAGATGGCATTAGTGAGACCCCCCACCAAACAGGTTTAAGACAGCTTATTGCAGAAATGCAAGCTAATCGCACCCAAATATGGAATTCAGTTCAACTACAGGAGAGCTTCTTCCTCAATGGTTGGCCCCTGTCATCTAGTTCATTATGGCTACTGCTTTTACCACGAAGGCTTGCACCCACCTATTGGGATTTTTTTCTGTCTTTTTCTATTATGCAGCATTCACCACAATAAATACAATGCTCTCTGAAATTGAAAGTAGAACATCAGATCGCCTCATACGCTTAATAGGGGGTTGGCCCACTGGCAGTGATTTGGAACTTAGCTGGCATTCTTGGATCAAGCTATGATCCAGAGCACATTGCAACAAACAGTCCCAGTTCAAACTGTGACGTATGGTACGAGCTCGCAGAAATTGACATACAGTGGTCTCTGCTTTGAGATAATCTCAAGAGCAGGTACGTATATAAATACCGATGTTCTATCAATAGAAATACATGTACAATACATTTAAGCCCACGCAGTGCATTGGCAGAGCAGCCTTAAAAAGCCACGTGGTCACTCATTGAACAGCCCTGCTCACTGATGATATTAAATTCTATGCAACCTCCAATTGTTATTCTATAAACATAAATAACCATCAACCGGTTGTATGTATTGTAACTGGACATGCTTCTTTATTATCATCCCCCAGAATCCATTTTTTTATGATCTACTACTGATTTAAGCAGAACAAGTGAAAACACATTGTAAGTTTAAAATTATTTGTGCTGATATAAATGCATAACTTGCTCAAATCTGTATAGCGTTATCATATGCAAACAAAATATCAAGATGTACATATACTCATTCATGAATGTAGGTTACTCTGGGTCTGTTTAATCTTCCATTATTCTCTATATGTATATTGCTTCATTGGGTAACATTAGCTTATATCTTGCACATTTGACGTGACGGTTAGGTGTGAACAATGTACTTTCTGTTCTTGTGAAGCTGTAAAAATGACGACGATCCATGTTGCCACCTACATTTCCCAATTACCTACGCAAGGGCTTACCCACACTACCACTTGTTTACTCCATGAATCTTTCCTATAATCTGTTCATTGTTTAAGTGTGTGGACTATCGGTGTTTCCTTGCAACTTTAGAGGTTCCACATAAAGAAAGCAATCTAACTACATTTGTACATACACTATTAAAAGGTGGACACTAGCACACACTTCTACAGGTTATCAATCTTAAAATTGTCAAATGTTTAGCCTTTCATGAGGTCACACCAAAATGCTGCCCCCCCCCCCACACACACACACCATATAAAGACTGAGTCAACAACGTTTATTGTTTTCACCTACTCTAGAGCTATTTTGGATCTTAACTACTTAAGGCTATATCCTAAAATGTAGAAATGAGAGGAAAAGGTTTATAATAAAAATAAGTGAAACATGTAGAAAAGTTTACACATAGAACTTGCGGAGAAGGAGGTTAACTGACAATAGTAAAGTACAAAGCAGATTATTTTCACTAATATATATTAGTAAAATAATGTTAAGGCTTCGATAAGATCAAACATAAATGTTCTCATTCTCCCACCTCCATATTAAGATTGAGCTAACATTGTTTCTTTAGTAAAACTAGAACTATGTTCCATCTTAACACTCAAGGCTATACCACAAATCTAGAAATGAGCAGAGAGGATTAGGATAAAAAAGAATTGAAAATTTGACAAGAGTTCATACATGACACTATTGTGGAGGACGGGGGTAACTGACTATGGTAAACAACTGTTTAGCCCTTCAAAAGATCACAACTAAATGTTCTCATCCAGCTACCGTCACATTAAGACTGCGTCAACAGCTTTTGTTATTATTTTTTTTACCAACTCTAGAACTATAGATCATGCCTCCTAAGCAGACCAAAGCAATGGGTTACATCTAATCCACGTGCAAGTGGAGTAGTGACATCATAGAGATTGGCCTGCTTAGGAGGGAAAGAGATATCCAAATACAAATCAATACAGAAAATATTGAGTGATTGTAAATGAAAGCATGCAATTTCCCGTTACTCACTTTTTGTTTTGTTTTAAAAGTCAGTTTTCTTTCTTTTATTTTCTTTGAAGGAGGCTGTGCAAAGAACTTTTAAAAACGTTTTCCACAATGTTTGAAAAAAAAGTAATGGATGGCCGTTCATTTTAGTAGTTTACTGAAATCAAATTATCGACATATGCTTATAATACTGAACTTAGCCAGCATCCCGCGACAGACACGCCTGTTGAACATGAAATTTTATAAACACAACAAAATTTGGCGTAAAAAAATAGGGAAGAAGAAGGAAAGAATTCTTGGCAAAACAGAAAGCCTGAGTTCGCACCCAGACATTATGAAGAGACACTGCATGCCTATTCATCAACTACAGTTTGAAAACATTGCAGATGTCAGTTTTTCGGATTACAAAAAGAAAATACGAAGTACAACAATAAATAAGTAAATTAAAACAAACAACCCAGAACAAACAAACAAACAAACGTCGGTTGAATTTGGTTTGATTTTATTTAACGCCAAATAAAGGTTACACAATACAATTTAAGATACAAATGCAAAATGACGTAATAAAGGTTTACATCACAGTTGCGAGGATACCCCCAAAAAGTCTGATGACTTATATCCAGTGCGGTCCCTATTCAAACAAATGAATATGTATTACATTAATTATTATCAGAAAACAAATTTACTTCTGACAAAACAAATAAATGTGATTTCTAATTCTACAAATGTATACAGATCAACATTCAAGCATAAAATATAACCGTGGAGGTCTATCTCCGTGATATAACCTGCACCCTACATTTTTATATGACAACTTGAATCAACTACATTTTAATAAAATGGGGATGTTTCAAGACAGACAAAATTGCAGCCCAATTTGATAGCATGGTTGCAAAATTAAGAGTAGACTAGTCGATATGTGGACTGGAGTCTATCTATGGTCCTTATAAAATATGGAGTGAGATGAAATTTGTGAGTGGTTTCAATTGGCACCTATCCCTCACTTGGGGTGACAGCTGGTTTGCTAGTGTTGTAATCAGACACTTCATAAAAATAATAATATTTGATAATAATAATAATGCTTTACTATGGAAACATAATGTTATACTGAAATAAATATATTAATTTCAGTGCCAATGTCTTGATTCGATTCCACCGTGCCATCTAGTGACAAAGCAAATACGAATAGAAATGGACACTCCGTGAGGTTAAAAATGTATAGTTCCTTGTCGGCCCATTGGAAGACGAAGACATCATTCACAAGCCATAAAAGTCACGGCACACGTTCAATGTGATCCAGTCTACCTTATATTGAAATTTCATCCCATGGTTCAGGCCGGTCCCCTTAGGTTTTGGTGAGCTTTGGTTGGTTCATGGGAGTTTAGGTTGGTTTTGGTGTTTATTGAGACTGCTGGGGTTTTTTTTCCAAACCATAACATCCCCAAAATGTATGTGTTTGAATGCAATGTACATACGGGTATTGCATTAAATCTGTGCTGGTGGGGGAAATACACACACCCTATCGAGCATACATCATTAAAATAAATGTAGATGTCCTTTTATTATACATTTGATCAGGAGGTACATATGTCTCCCAACCTATCGCTTTTTATCGACATATATGACGTCATGATTAGCAACAATTACCCACATTACACACCACAACAAGACTGCACGAGAACACGCAATTAGCATTCTACTCTTATCACGTCTGTGCAAAATCTAGATTGAGTTCGATATTGGTGGCCCCATCTATAGTCTTATATAATATATGAGTCGAAATTTGAAAATCCGTTGAACACTTTAGCATCTTTAATGCTTGATGGATCTTCATGAAATTTAATACATTTGTGGAGCAGGTCAAGAGTGCAATTTCTTAGGATACGAGTGACGCCATTAATAATTTCACTGCAATTATGAGTAAAAATGTCGTGAAAGATATAAAATCCCATACCTAAATATTCATTAGATAAGACATTCATAATTCATAAGGTTTATACAACATGGCTGATGTTTAAACTTTTCATAATATCAGCGAGTTTAACTTATTGTGGTGAGGTTACCAGTCCAATCAATGTGAAAGAGTTCGCTTGGCCCCTTCATGCACAGTTTATTAGGGGGTATATTTCGGTGGAAGAATCCACTCCTCGAGTGCTTCCGGAGTCGGCCAGACTACGAAATGCATTCGAAAAGGGTGTTTCTATAACATGACCTTGATACCACTAAAATGTTTAATTTTTAGGTGCTACCTACTCGCCCTGAAAAATGAATGGAATGTGTAAGCGTATTTTAAAATTACAGAAAGGACAAGTTTTACCATTTTTTTAGCTTCTTAATTTTCCTTTCACATTTTCTGCGCTTGAAGTAGGAATTACGCTGGTTCAGTATCTTCACTATGACGCCAATGTATTTCATGCTCCTGTCAATGACTTTACCAGTTCGCGACTACAGTGAAACGCCCTCTGAGATTGTCCAATAACAGATAATAATAAAAAAAAAATAAAAACCTTTACATAAATTAAAGGGTAGATAGGTAATGTTGTTTGTTTTAGAGAACCCTTGCCATAAGTCTCTTCGTAAGGATAAATATAGAAATCCACCGACAACGTAAGTATGCTGTTTCCCAAAACAAAGTTTGGGTGAACAACTGAAGGCCTTTTTATGACAATCAGTAGATCTATTATTTAACTTTATGGGCTGCTACAAAGTCCAATCTCATAAAACACATAGAAAATGATATATGCAGCGCTAAGATATATATATATATATATATATATGTATATATATATATATATATATATATATATATATATATATATATATATATATATATATATATATATATATATATATATATACATATATACATAAGTCAATTTCGTTCACTTTGTGACTACAAAAACATAAATCCGGCCATCCAGGCTATGAAGGTGGCAAGCATAGTATCATAATGAAGCCCACGTATGATGTGTTTACGTATATGTATAATTAGCAGTAGACACTGAAACACTTGTTAGTGTCTTTGTGTTCAAAAACCGAGACATAATACCATATTGTTACCAAGAGAGTTCAATGTAAGAGAGGGTTAAAACGTGTAGCACCAATTACAAAAGCAACAGATACTCGAATGAAACATGGAATGAATTATGGTGTTAACACGTCTAGAGCATCAAAATCAAACTGACTCTTGAACTTCTAACTGTATTTTTTGTGACCAACATTGACCTCTTTGGCGCCGCATTGCATGGAGCATTATAGCTAGGAGTCTTCCAAAGGACAAGATGCTTTCACTGGAATCATTGACGGCTGCAGTACTTGCTGAATCATGGCACAGTGCCGGTAGTGGACCCTGTCAAGTAAAGTTGTTTTTTTTTATATATCAGACACAATTACATCGACGTGACGACAAGATAAGGCATGATTACCTGCCTTTTGAGTTGACAGAAGCTCTAATTTAACAAAGGTTAACTTGTAACGTGGTATGTAGGGCAGTGTATTCTTAATATATTTTATACACCCCAGAGTGAAATTGCTGTTTATTTGTGAGCAACGTATCGCTCACAGAAATTGGTGAAAATATATGTCCAACCGTACAAGAATAAAGTATATTTGAACTCATCGCGCTAAATAAGGGGAGATGCGGTGGTGGTTTTGTAGTACCCATTTTTACTGAGTTCGATTGGTTCAGCTTGCCATGCAAATTTTCTGGTTTTTAGCTTGCAAGAGTCAAACAAAAAAAAGGCCCTGCTACTTGTAGTCCAGATTGCACAGGTCATAAATGCCCAATTGTGGTACAGCGAACACACAGAGGATGGAGAAAGAAAGAAAATCAAAATAGTACAGTTGACGTACCTGTGATCGATATGTTCCTATTGTCGATAGGGTGGGCAAAAACAATGTTATCTTTACTTACTAATCTATCATTATATGTGATGAGTTACCAGTCTCTGAACTGTGAAATTTTGTGCAACCATGTCTGGCCCCCGGCGTCTCAGGTGCGAGGGCAACTGCCGGTGAACCTTTTTTTTTATTTCTCACGCTAAGCAAAAAGTACATTTTTTCCAGAAAACGCATACATTTTATATTTTAATGATTGCAAACACCCTAGCTTTTTTCATTTTTCATAAACTGATCTCATGTTTCTTTATACAGAAAATGTTTGCCAAACTGACACACTCCAAACTCTATCTGTGTGAAGTTTTCATTTGCTATATCAAGAATAGGAACATTGTTTTTACAAGTGCGTCACTAGAATTGAAGTAACATGTCTTGCGCAGACAACTTGCGTTCGTACCGGAAAGACAAATTTATTTAGAATTTATCAAGTAAGTGCAGCTTTGAGCTCGCAGCCTGTGATTTATAACAATAATTTTCCTATGTATGGTCAGCAATGTATTGTGCTACATATTTACAAACAGCATGGCTTAGCCTATCAGTAGCTGGTACATCGTGCATACCGCTCTCGGTTTTCACGCCAACAGGGAGGAAATGTAATGCAGAAGTTCGATTCTGATGCATAAATAAAATTTAAGTGACTATAATTATGTATTCAGAATGCTCAGCATAGGCAGTCAGCAGACCTGCCTACTGTCAGTAATATTTTCAGTTATTAATGTATGTCATTAAGATAAACATGTTCTCCCTTCGCTCAAAGTGAGGATGTGGAGAAGGGTTTCTTTAAATCGCACCACTTACTTTGGTACCATACAGCAGGAAAATATTTCCATCGCAAAGCAGTGGGTAGTAGTCTAGTTGCTCCAGTCTACACAAGGATATACATATGTTCCTAACAATGAACGCCACTTCTGTGCTTGATAACTGTTTCAGCTGCATACATTCACGAAGCGTTGGTGTGTCATGCGTGCAGTTTACAAAGAACACATTCTGATACATTTTAATTGCCTCTGGAATTACGAAAAATGTAATAAGCTACTGAACTTGTCGCTATGGTTTACATACACAGTATCTTTTTTTATATAATAGAACTATACAAAAGAACAGACGTGGTAAATATATATACTATAGGTAGGTGACCAAACCTGACAGGCATATTATTGTAGAATCTATATATTTGCTTTCTTCTATAATCATTGTCCTAAAGAGGTAACAAATACGTTTTTTCTCCCTGCCATCTGTCCACTATTTCTTGCATCATATAAACCCTAGTAGGTATACCGAGGAATGAAGGATTGTTTTCGCAATAACCGGATTATTTAATGTAAAAATTACATAGCACCCATATTATTCGTGGCAAAACTAAGTTGTTGACGGGGGCCTACTACATACCTTGTTTGGTTTTGAAAGGTGTTATCCGGCTGGTATTTGTAGATTGGTTATAGGAGAAATCTCTTCTTGTGTATGGACATATTCTTTGACATAACCTTTTAACAAGTTAAAAGCACAGAAATGCATGATTAAAAGCAATCCAATTAACGTGCAGATGCACCTGAGAATATACAAACGCCTCATATGTTGACACATGTAAAATGTGATTGCAATCAAATTTATGTAATATATACGGTTGTTACATTCTTTCGGGACACTTGACTACTGAAACGACGCAGTTCTTCCCTTATATAGTATTTCAAATACACATCATGATGTTGCAAAGTTATGTTTATCACATTTATTTCTTACACGTCCCACCCTTATGAAGTAAAAATACTTCGATTTTACTTTCGAACCAACATTGTATTCCTTTTGAACATTTTGGGTCAATTTATCAAACTTTTTTCAGATTTTTCATTGTAAACAAAACTTTTTTTCTTATTCTAAATAATTTTCTAAATTTTGTCTAGTGGACCTGCAACAAATTTTAGATACTGCAAGCATTCCTACAATTTCATGATAAATATATATATGATATGAATAATCAAATAGTCACACAGACGTCATATGTGCGTTTTCAATGCATTATCTGAAGCAGACCTTCTTGTGTATGTGTAACAGTAATAAAAAAAAAAGAGAATTTGACGCAATCTACCGTACCATTGAAAAAAACATATATGTGACGAAAATACATCACCAAATTATATCGCAGCCAAGTGTCCTGCAGACTTTATTTCATATTTAAATCTTTGGTCCATGTTGATTGGTCAGCCCTTATGATAACATTCAACAATTCACGGACGAGAAAATTATTATATATTTATACAGTGGAGTTCCCCTATTAAGACCACCTAAGGGACTGAAAAATTTGGTCTTTATTGCTAGTGGTCTTTATGGGGATATAATTTAATTAAGGAAAATCATAAATGGGTCTTTAAATTTGTGGTCTTAACACAAAAATGGTTTCTCTGTGGAGGTGGGATTAATTGGCAATTCTACTGTACTGACATATTTACCTTTTATTGTGAAGAATCGGTGATATTGTGTAAATGAAAGGGTTCAACACGGAATTGATGGGTACAATGAATACTACAAACCAGGCATAGATTTCTCCAGGAAGACGAACATTTCCTCCAAGGGATGCAAATCCTGATTAATGATCCAGATAAAGATACAAATTTACATTATACAATATTCAAAATTATGGGATTTAAAATTGATAGCTGAGCGAGGCACATAACGAAGGTGTATCTTTCCTAAATGCGTTTCACTTTTTTTCCTCAGAGCTCCACTGTGTATCGTCCATCCAATAACACTTTCAGGAAATTAGCTTCATATCGCGTGTCTCAAAATCGTTGTGCTTCAAATCCCCAAATTTATTAAAAGTTAAAATTATGTTTATTGTACAGCCATGCTGAGTACCTTTCAGATATTCAGATATAATCTGTCAGGATGACTCCAGCTTAAACATATTGATTCTGCTCTTGCTGGAGATATATGGTATCACAGCAAATATAGCACCTGGTTATGTGTCTGTACAAACAGTGGCTGTTGAGACTTGGGTAAGGACGATTAACAGAAATTAGGATATAGAATGGCTGAACGAAAAACCAGATTACAGGACATAGTGCAGTGTGCATGTATTTGCAAAGTGTACCATAAGGAGCGGCAATGACCCTGAAGCGTATTGAAAATTGCATTAATACATGGTGTCCATGACAAATGTTTATGATTCTGCAGACATAACAATTTTCCTCCTCTTTGGTTTTATGTCAAGATCTTGTAAAACTTTTGTTTGGGGAAAATGGAAAATCGTGTACTAAAGCTATTATTTGTTTAAGATTTGCTTTCTGGTAACCGATTTATACCTTCAGTAATTCCAAATTAATATAAATATTGATCAGTTGATCAAGTAAAGACACTAATGGAAAAGACACAAGAAGATAGAAATTTCAGTAAAGTTGTATCACATGTGTAAAGGGTAGACTCAAAGTTATCAGAGACGTAGTGCACATCATTTATGTATACGAAAAAGAAAAGGGGTCGCAGTATCTATCCTTGTGATAAATTAGCGGTATATGTATGGCTGCAAAGCATATATCCCATATATACAGTTCTATACGTAAGCCAACGTTTGGACCAGCTTAGCGGAATACAACTGTAGTCAGGAGAATTGCATGATATAGCATGTTGAATGCTTTGAACGGATATAAGAATACACTAATAGACATTCCACCGGCTTCAAGATGACATATTTGGCTTATAACTCCACAGTAGCGGTTTTACTTGAATGTAAATTTGGAAATACGTGTTGACTTTTATTAAGTAGGAGGTTAGATTTCTCTGTAAATTAGACAAACTTTATACCAAATTTTGGTGTTGCAAGTTTTTTGGTGTGCTTCTGTTTGAAGTTTCGTATGTTTCACTATTTTGGACTTTCGCGCAACCGTACGCATTTGCCATTTAATGAACGGTCCAATTTTTTTTTTCAGCATTTTCCAGTAAAGTGGTATGATACCTGCATGGTTTGAAAGAAGCGAGCAAACTACCCATGATAATTGCATTGCAGCAAATTGATGCTTTGTTTTTCCCAGGTATCTAGTATTGAGGCTGAACAGACATTAAGCTGAATGCATAAAGGGTCTAAAAAATACACATGCCAAAGGGAATAACTACTACACAAGAAAATCACACCAATACAATTATAAAAAATGTGCACTTTGAATTTTTAAACGTTGTCCCTCTGATCTCGTTCTTGCTAATGAAATGATGGCAATAGTTTGACTTTTGGCTTGGAAAGAAACAAATTTTCTAGCTAAGGAATATTCGTCACTTATTTAATTGTAAATACTTCAATATATATATATATATATATATGTGTGTGTGTGTGTGTGTGTGTGTGTGTGAGTGAGTGTGTGTGAGACCATTTATCATACCTCAGTCAACGATAACAATACCCAGGCACACCTAAGGACCAAAAAGGTCACAGGCATAATCAGTGCACAATGACTTTGCAGATAACAAATTATGTTCATAGATAGGCAAAGACCAATATGCACATTACATGCCAAAAATAAAGGATATGATTTGCATACAGTGAAATTGTGCCAACAACTATTTTTGTTGCTTTTAATGAATAGCTGTTTCTTTGGGCGGATGCTGTTTTATAATAGGTTTTCATTATTGTATTTGTGTCTTTTTGTGTAAACCCACTTCCTAGCAGTCGTTATGTGTCCTACTCAGCTACCAAGGAAATAGATTTTTACCCCCATTTCTCCTTTCCCTAGTTAAGTCCAACATTCTTTAAGCCAAGCGCTGATCACTATACGCACACTATCATCCAGCTTGTTTGTCATTTTGTCTTGATATCTTAATTGCTAGAACAGCTACTGCTCTTCCAGTTTCCATTGCTTCATGGTACAAAATAAAGGTACATGTTCACTTTCTGTCAGCCAATTTTTATGATTAATTTGTCAATCCGATATTGCATTTTTAAAAAATTAACCACATTGTTTTTTCAAATTTGAAAAGTTATGCATAAAGCTAAGCAGAACCCCCAATCTATTGACTAAAGTACTATGTCATCAATTATGTAATATCAATTAGGTTGCGTAACTAGGTGTTGTTTGAAGTCAAGGTAATGTCTGACCCTTGCAGCCAATGCTTGAATAGGAATGGGGTGAAAACCACCCTAAGAAATTGCTTTTAGTCTGGTATCTTTAGCTGAAATATACAGAGCATGTTTCTATCGGTATATCGGTGATGAAAGTTTCAGTGGACCCCAAAACTCATTATATTTATTTATACGTACCCAAAATACAGACTGGCATCCAACAACTAAGATCTGTCAGAATAATGAAAAGCATTTGACGAAATACGCGGACATTTTGTGACTTTGTATTGCCTGCAGAAGCACTGGTTTGTTTTAAAGATAGGTACATCCATGTGTAAGATATCAGTAACGTCAGGGTAGCAAGTATTGGGATTAAAGACAAAGATAGAAAGGAATATATCCAACCTATGTACTTTTCTGAGGTAATATGAAGAGGCAGGCAGACTGTGGAACGCCCATAATATTTCCCCATAAAGTAAGGATAATATATAACAGGGAACATAGCTGCCAAAGTAGCTAGAGTCCATACTACACTGGCCATAGCAACGGCTCCTTTCTTCTGTAATCTGAAGCTACTGAACGGAAAAACTATGACATTAAATATATTTAACGTAATAGCCAGAAGCATAAGCAGTGATCCAAGAGCCGACGTTGATGCTGCTATTCCTGCTAGGTTGCAAATTGAGGATGAGCGCCATTTTTTGTCGTGTTCAATATAACGCCCCCTATATGAAAGATCAGCGATGGCTATAGTCAACAGATAAACACTCATTAGCATATCTGCTGCACCTAAGTTAGAAATCAAGAATGAATGAACTTGATTCTGACCTTTAGACTTTGCTCGGAAAACTATAACGAGACTATTTCCGATGAGAGACAAAATTCCCATGATCCATAGTAAAATACGCAAAGTTTCACTGGCCATAAGGTCAGAACAGCTTGAGAACACATCAGCCTCTGGTTGGCATTTTCTCAGCGAATGTGGTGCAACACAACAAAACTTGTAATCAGAACTAATCAATATTTTGAGGTTCATGAGCTCAGCAAACAAAAATTTGTCAAAACGAATAATGTCATTGCCAGATATGTCCAGCTCCTCCAGCATAAGCAGGTTATGGAATGCCCCAGCCTCTATGGTATGTATCTTGTCCCATCTTAAATATAATTTTTTCAGTGACTTTAAACCACAAAATTGTTCATTTATTAATGTTCCTAAGGAGTGATGAATAAGCTGTATGCTGTGTATTGATGCAAGTCCGGTGAATGTTCCATCTTCGATCATTTGTAGCAGTGGATTGCCATGAATATTTAACGTGTCAAGCCGCCCTAGACCCAGAAATGTTCCCCTTTGTAATTTCGTGAGATAATTATAACTAAGATCAAGTTTACGCAGATTAAATGCATATGAAAATATTCCAGGTTGCACTTTTGTTATTTCGTTATGTGACAAATTCAACTCAAAGAGGTAAGGATATTCCCAGATGTGTTCCAGATCTGTAATATTATTGTAAGTAGACACTATTCTCCTGGCATCAGCACCCAATGCCACAATCATTGATGACACATTGGGTGAACCAATATGACTGCAGTTGAAATCCGTTCTCTTACAGGAACATTCTTTAGGGCATTTGATACTGCAGAGCTGTTCATCATCTCCATGTGTACAGTGTATAACTCCATCACACACTTGCTCCAAGATAATGCAGTTCCTATTTCTTTTACATCGGTACATGCCCTCACATTTGTAATGATCTGTGAGACACAATGTATCAGAATAAAGTAAATCGAATAGTTGAAATGTCACATTAATAAATTTTGTTATAATTCTTGAACCATCATCATAAATCATAAATACTTCCATCCCCTCACAAATGCTTGCTGGTTGTATTTCTGAAAACACAACTCAACTGATCAATATTAAAATTAAGCTATAAAACAGAGAGGCCGACTATGACAAATAACGTTTTTAAAATGTTGCTATCAACTTAGGTTTACAAATATAGACTCACTGCAACCAAGTTCATCTTGCCTCACTGGGCAATCCCAAGTTCCGTCACAGACTTTTCTGATAGGTATACAGTAACTTCCCGGACATTTGATGTAGGACTTTGGACAAGTAGCCTTTGCTGTAAAATAGTACGATTTATCAGTGAAACATAACAAGCAGAATTTTATTTTTTTTATTACCCAGGACACCTGTAAACCGAAAGGAGGTCATGCTATTGACAGTAAGTTGAATCTTCAATGGTAGAATATGCTTTGGATTATACATGTTATCTGATAATTTTCTGACGCCAAGCAACGAATGACGAATAGAAAGTAAAGTGATGCAAAAAAATAAACAAATGAAAATAATAAAAAAAAAAATGATGAAATAAAATAAAATAGAAAAAAAAAAAAAAAAATTAACAAAAATATTGATAATAGAATGAGAAGATAAAATAGAATGAAATAGGAAAGTCAGGGCCTGGAGTGGTTTTGAAACTGTTCACCGAAAAACCAGGTCTTAAAGCATGCTTTGGTAAACCATTCAAATCATTAATCCCTTTGAATACGAATGTGTAATCAATAAAAAATGCAGGTACAAAGTCAGCCATATTAAAATCTTCACGTGATAAACCTAGCATAAGAGTGACCACATAGCCGGTAACATTATTTGATTAATTACTAATAGAAATATGAGATCAAATAAATAGATAAATGAATGAATGAATAAATAAATGAATAAATAAATAATAAATAAATAAATAGATAAATAAATGAATAAACAAATAGATAAATAGAAAAATAAATAAATAAATAAACAAATAAATTAACAAATACATAAATAAATGAATGAATGAATGAATTAATAAATGAATGAATAAATAAATAATTAAAAAAATAAATAAATAAATAAATAAATAAATAAATAAATGAATGAATGAATGAATAAATAAATAAATAAATGAATGAATGAATGAATTAATGAATGAATGAATAAATAAATAAATAAATAAATAAATAAATAAATAAATAAATAGATAGATAGATAGATAGATAGATAAATAAATAAATAAATAAATAAATAAATAAATAAATAAATAAATAAATAAATAAATAAATAAATAAATAAATAAATAAATAAATAAATCTAGCATGCGGAAGAATTTAAGAATTTATACAAATATTTAGAAAGTAGGGAGACATACTTTACTTATATTTGCACTCGCGCATTTGCACTAGTCAGTGTGTGGGTATACTTGGTTAATTTGTAATCTGGAAATGGTCTCCAGTCTTTCGCTGACCTCATGTGTGTCTTTACACGAATGACATAATTATCTGCATGTTACTATGGATCCAGACCTGAATTGGAAGTGTTTTGGTCATAATTAGTAAATGTACTTTTCATCAATACTCGCGTTAGGGAAAATATTTCCATGCACTGTTCAACATATCACCATGCATTCCATGCTGTGTTTTTCCAGCTTCCCTTTATATGTAATGCCAATGCACGCTTGCAGTTCTGCGTTTCTACAACTGATGAAACAATCTTCAATCAAATAGTGCCTCAATACACATCATTGAGAAAATACTCTTTGTCTTAACATGTGCACATTTCCTAACTTTATGTTTCCAATTTATAGAAGTCTAAAATATTCATTACTATTAAATCCTGCCGTATTAAATTTTTAGTATCACTTGTTAACTAAGCAACAGCTTTCGTCAGTGTGCTTTGGGTGCAATGCCCCTCACTGCTCGTTGGGCTGTTTAACTGGAACATGCTAATGCTAGCTGAAAATATATGTACGCTTGTACCAGAATGACAAGTCTGGTTTTAAGGAAAAGGATCAGGTATGGCTGTGTTAATTCAAAGCAGATGAGCTTTTGAGAACTTTGCAAGGGTGGAAGCAAATGCATCTCAGGTTACAAAATGATATGCAATCGCTAAATGGTTTACATAAGGAAACGTTCGTGAACTAAGTTAACTCTTTTAGTACAGACTATTCATTTAAGCAGCAGCATGCCTGTAGCCACACAAAAGATAACAGTCCGGGTCAACAGTTTTGCTTGGCGTACAACGTGCATTTAAGTGGCGAGGAAATTTGTTCGCTTAGTCCATAATCTGGCACAGAGAGAGATAAAGTCTGATACAGCCATGCTAAAATACTACTCACCACAATTCTCCAGATGTGATCCATCTCGGCATCCCCTGTAGTTTCCAAGATAATCGATGTCATACATACAAACCAAGGACATACTAATTCTGTATGTTGCTGATTTGCACTGGTATCCAGATGAGCTTGTGCCATCGCCTAAAGTCCATACATAGGTAAACACAATCACTGTACTCATTGTGGGTACACTTAATAAGTGGAACCTTGTGTAATATTTGACCTTACAAGAATGATACTTCTTCAACATCATCATCATCATCATCATCATCATCATCATCATCATCATCATCATCATCATCATCATCATCATCATCATCATCATCATCATCATCATCATTCTAGGCTACCCACTAGTGACAGCACAACTTTCTAAAAACCCACAATCTACATCCATATAAGATATCATTGCATATCAGTATGATGTACGATTACAAATATCTAGAAAAATTTATAACCAGGGCAAAAAAGCCGGACAATCTAAGTAAGTATAAAGCTTATGTAAAACCAAGAGATAGGTGTTCATCCTACAGTTTTATAGATGGGTTGAGAAGGGTAAAGTAGTCTACAGGCAAGAAGCATTTACAAAATGCCAGAATATCAATCTTGTATAAGTTATGATTCCGGAAAATGAATTTTGTTGACTTGAAAATGATTAATATCACATCAATTTTAGTTTCCCTGTGAACAGACGTAGGTAGAAAATGACGTCAGAAATTGAAATATTCTAATTTTGCCCTTAATAGGAGAATCCAGATGCGGGAAAAGCTCGGGGATATTTATAGTTAAGCATGAATTGCTGCTGTGATGTTTCGTAAAAAATTACAAATGTCCAGATGTGTGGCTTGGCGAAGGCAAGGTATATGTCATACATTTCCTTTTTACCTACAAATGTGCGTCACATTTCGCAATAAAATTGTTCATGACATTACATAAAAGAGAAATGTTTTATCTGCTGCGATACTTACATGTTTCAAAGACTTCGTCCTCGGGTGGATTGCTGGGGCAATTGGCAACACCATCGCACACATACCGCCATGGGATAGTCGACCCATCATAGCATTGAAAGGCAACACTCCTGTCATATTTATCTGTGGCATGCATATACAAATACATATCTTGCACAAAACGTTTTGGTCACAAAGAGCATCAGTTATTTTTACAATAGTGTCAGCATGTCGTCTTTGATACCAATTGCAGAAAAACTTTCCATTACCCTGTACTGAATGCAGCCAAAGCAGTCCAGCATCATGCTGCACATCAAGAGAACATCATTCTGTAGCAAGAGCTGGCAACACCAGACTTTACATAGGCCAATTTGATATCAAGGGTTTATTGCACTGCTACATGGCATCAGTAAGTTTCGTGAAATGCAGAATAATTTCCATTAACAAAAAAAAAAAAAAACTATTTCATACGCGGGTGTTAGTTTAGTTTAAGAAAAAGAAGAATGTTTATTATCATACACGTACCACATGTCAACTCATCAGAATTATCTTCGCAGTCCCTTTCAAAATCACACCTCTTGGCAGCTGAAATACATCTTCCACTGTCACAGCGATACGCCGACGCATTGCATGGTAGAAAAACTTCAATAGAAATAAACAGTAACACGAAATTTGACAAATTGTTCAACATAGTACCAATCTCACATTTATTTCTGTCACTATAATAAAGCAAACGAAGACATGTTTCAGTCACCTTAAGTTAAAAAGATGCGAACAATAGAACGTGAGAAATTGCATTTGTATTTTTTAAATTGCTAAAAAAATTCAGTTAATGTGTTATCCACTGTCGGCCATCAAATAGGACGCCAAACAAAGCAACTTTTTATCACTACCATGCAGCTTAAAATGAACATTATTGCAATATAAGTTTTCTTCGAGACCTTATTGTGACAATGCGGTAATACTTCTACAGCTTACGTAAAGGCACTTATTTGTGACCAAGCACAGGACTTAAACTATATAGGTCATAGAATTTACCGCAGGCGTTTTCGTCAGCATTATTTCCACAGTCCCGGTTAAGATCACAGTATAAAGACATATGGATGTAATTTCCATCTCCACACGCAAAGCCAGCTGGACCTGAAACCCAAATATGATCAATATTTAACTTTCTGAATCATTCAATTACTTTTTTTTAATCTGGCACATCAAATGTGAAACTTTTCCAGACTAGTCCATCAAGCAAGAAGTTCATCGTTTGCTCATGCAATTAATGTGTAACCTTTTATCATAACCAGAGAGTTAGACTGGCAACGAGTTGAAAGGTTGCAAGGTGGTCACACACCGAAAGATGTAGCTAAAGCAGACAATACATGTTGCTCTTTTCCGTTATTAATGATGGAAAAATCATAATAATCCACCTGGAAATGCAGTATTCATCAGAATATAATTGACGCGTAAGACAAGATTGGAAAAAGATACCCATACTTTGACAATCCGATTCATCTGATCCATCATGACATTCACTGTGATTATTACAGATGTAGGAATCCCAGATACAATCTCCTGATGCACACCTGTACATGAAATCCAAGCAGTATCTCTCTTCTGTAGGCAGTATACTTGTGTTCACATGAAGCGCTGTAGATAGCAGACATAAATATTATGCAAGAATTGGCAATATATCCTACCGGCTTAGGATACAGAAATCGACTGTTTCATTCTCCATGTTGCAGAGTTTCACTTGAACTGTATCTTTATGATTGGAAAAATATTTAAATATGATAACATTCAGAATCCTAGCTTTTCAAAAAAAATCAAAGCTAGAACTCAATACTATTGTCTTTATAGAGTGGTGCGCAATTTCACTTGGGTTATATTACAAAAGCTCAAATGTTTGTTTTGGTTAACCCCATTATTACATTAGAAGATTAGTATGATTGAATTAACTAGCAATAAGATAATATAAATCCCGCATATACATACCAGAGTTGATAAAAGAAACCATTTGTCAAAAGCATACATTTTAGCAACTTGTAAATAGTTAGGACAATGACGGTTATCATAGAATCGATATATATATATATATATATATATATATATATATATATATATATATATATATATATATATATATATATATACACATACATATATATATACATATATATATATATATATATATATATATATATATATACATATATATGTATTTATATATTGTAGCAGTCAGGTATGATAGACAATAACATTGGCACATGAAGATTGTGCACATTCTCTATGGCATTAGGTTGTGGAGTTTGTGTTTTGAACATTACATCGCAAAAGCTCAAGCATTGGGCGTGGTAAACTCCATTATAAAAAAAGGAGGATTGAGAAACGAAACATAATTTCCCCAAGAACATAGTTGCTCCTTGTCAACCTTCCAAGTACCATTTAAAATCATAAGGACAGTAGTGATTATCATAAAATATGCATACATAAGGAATAGTCGGGTGTGACTGGCAACACCAATGGCATCACAATTGTGCATATTTTGTATGACATTAGGGAGGTAAAATAGTATCCCCCTACCCCCCCCCCCCAAAAAAAAATTAATAATTAAAAAACAAAACAAAACACACACACACAAAAAAAAACCCGGCATGGATCAGAAAAGAGTTTTGACCTCGATAAATTGGCTAAGCGCTACATTATTGCACTTGTTGCACATAGACTGTGATCAATAACCACAAGGTATTGGATGATAAATGTTTTGAACTACTCTTCTCGCCTAATGCAAATCCAGAGAAGAAAATCCAGTGCTCATTAAGGCAACCGCTCTCTTCTTAGTCATCTGGTAATTTCAAGTGGCATGTACACTCACTATTGGGGAACCTTACCATACATTAAGAGAGGCAAACTAACAGCTGTAGAGGTTATTACGAAAAATAAAGATGGTTGAATTACCTAAATCCTTATCAAATTCGCAGAAATACGTGGCCTGAATTGGTCTTTTACATCGTACTTACCTAAATCCTTATCAAATTCGCAGAAATACGTGGCCTGAATTGGTCTTTTACATTGTACCAAACGCCATCCATTAAGGCCCATCAATGCACACTTACTGCCTGGTTGTGCATTTGGTTCCCAGTTTACCTTCCTTACTTTGATTTCGGCATTGGTCCAGTCAGAAAAAATATAAGGTTTGCCATCAGACCATCGGAGCACAGCAGTTTTGTCAAAGTTGGACAACCCTGGTGATGAAAAATAAATCAAATATGTAATTTAATAAGTGAATGAATAGGTAAATAAAAATAAATAAATAAATTAATAAATAAATAAATGAATAAATAAATAAATAAATAAATAAATAAATAAATAAATAAATAGATAGATAGATAAATAAATAAATAAATAAATAAATAAATAAATAAATAAACAAACAAATAAATAAATAAATACATATAAAAATAAATTATTAGTATCATTAACATTATTACTACTTTTATTCGTAGCTTATTATTGTTGTCATAATTATAGTTGTTGGTTTCTTCTTGTTCTTCTTCTTGTTCTTCTTCTTCTTGTTCTTGCTCTTGATCTTGTTATTCTTCTTCTTCTTCTTCTTCTTCTTCTTCTTCTTCTTATTGTTATCACAGGAACTGAATTAGATTATGAAATATTTTATGCGCTATCACTGTGTTGTATTCATTGTTAGCATACAAAATAAAATCTTGATGACAAGTTGCATATTTTACCTTCTTGTGTTAGATTACTTAATATATGTGCATTTACAGCCACCAGATAGTAAACTCTCTGTCAGCAAATTTTCTTGATATACCAAATAATCTTATTAAATATTTTTGGGACAGTGTTTTCATCATACCTATAAACACACGCTTTGTTCCTGCATGAACACTCAAAAAGTTATATTCTTGAGTATCTGCAATGGAAACAAGATGGCCTCCCATGCTCAAACAGTCTGAGTGAGCTTCCAACCAGTGTAACTTCCTTTCTGCTTGATAACGCATGTAGTACCAACTGTTCCCAAAAGAAAACCAGCTTGCTTTGTAGTCTGAAAATGAAAGCAGAGTATCGTTACACCAACCGACTTTTGCTACCATGTTCAAGAGGTGTGGCGAATAGCTTGTGTACCGGGTAGTTATTAAATTCGATATAAATGAGTACCATTTTTCAACACATCTTGTCTCTAGATAACATTCATGTAGTGTAGTTCATGCTTAATGAAAAAAAAAAAAAAACAAACAAACTTAGTAATGTGGCAGATTTGTCATCATGCAGTATAAAGGATACTTAGCCAGTCAACCTACCACACAATGGCAGGTCACAGTAATCCCATCGATATCTGTTGTCTGTTGTGTAACACCAAAGTCCATTTTCCCCATTGCTAGGATTCCTACAGAAATTGGATGCCTCTTCAAGGGATTTGTCCGGGAAAGACATATCACTTTTAAAGTTATGTTGGTGTGGATACTGCATGTCCCATCTTTGACAGGTTCGTCCATGTTTTGTTCTGTTCAATTTACCTATGTATTCCTTGCCACTTGGTGTTTGTAAGCATTCTTCCTCGAAACAAAAGTTAAAAAAGAAAAAGAAAATGAATAAACTTGAGAATGAGCTTTCAAACTTTGCAAGACTGCCACGGTCGCGCATCCACAGTGATGTAACAAATGATATCATGTTATTTGCAAAACTGTTAAGTTGTGTGTATTTACATATATTTCCAATCGTTATTTACAATTTAGAGAAATTTCATAACTTTTACTTTATTGTGGCCGACAAGTGTTTGAAATGTAGACATATATGAAACGTTTGATATCGAGATGAGTAAGACAGAGACGGGTCTCTCTCTCTCTCTGTCTCTCTCTCTCTCTCTCTCTCTCTCTCTCTCTCTCTCTATATATATATATATATATATATATATACATACATATATATATATATAAATATATATATATATATATATATATATATATATATATATATATATATATATATATATATATATATATATATATATTTATCCATGCTTACTCTCAGATAACTAAATGCACGCCATTTATTTCATAACTTGTGGCTTGAAAGAGGCACAGTTTAGCTTCATAAAGCTACAACTCGCGTTACTGAGGAGTGGAAACATCCTCATCAGTATAAAAAAGGCGAAAATGGTTAGTTCCAGGAGGTAGCAATCGTTATCAAAGATAATCATACAACGATGAAGGTTCATTTGTGTAATATATTCTATGCAGCAAAGGCACATTTGTTAAATATATTGATGACAAAAACGTTTTGATTTAACACAGTCACCAATTTTTAAAACGGTGTTTTTCTACAATTTCTGGAGGATACGTATTGCCATTTCTCAATTTGTTAGTCTTGAGACAACTCTGTGTTTGATGGCATTGGACAGGAAATGCCATAATACAAGAAAAAAATATCTGTTACCTGAGTCACACAATGGTATGGTGCAGAAGCCGATACGGAATCTTTTCTCTGTGGTAAAGCACCACGGACTTTTGTCCTTGTTTGGATTACGACAGAAGTTTGAAGCTCTCGTTATATCATAATTGTCATTAGGAAATGAACCGTTGTTCAAACCATGCTCATGAGGGTGTTTTTTTTCCCATCGTTGACACCCTTTTTGGCTTTCAGTATAATTCATAACACCACGATAGGATAGCCCTTTTGTGTCGAATAAACATTCTGGAAACAAATATTCAAATCCACAATATATAATGTAAAATTCCACACACCATCGATTACCACATAATGAACAAAATTACTGTTACGTTACTATCAATTTCGAGTATTCAGTTTTAGTGTGAGAGGATATCGGAAGCCATAAACAGTTACTCCCTAGTTTTTTTTCAGAAAAGAGTGACATTGTAATCATGTATAAATGATGAAATACATAATAAATGCACATAAATTTTTGGTTCGTGCATGTTTGGAAGAGAGAATGGTGGTTTCGAGGAGTGAAAGTGTTTTATGTTTGTACATGCGTCAGAGTTCCTCACAGATGTCTGATTAAACTCTCTACAGTAGTGTTCGTAGGAATACGATCCTCAGTACCTTCAGTAGCATATAGGCTGCACATAACATTATTTCTCCTATCCCCAAGTTTACATATGCTGACTTACTTGAGTCATTTTCTCAGTTTAGGAACACGTGGCTACTGTGACACATCTGATGGGCAAATTGCATCATTTAAGCAGATTCGGATCACAGGTGGTCACATTAGTCTAGCTGTTCTATGTAATACGAGTGTCGCATCAATGAAGGAATCAAATACTGAATATGAAATCAGCAGCTCCTGTTCTAAGTTTTAAAAGGGACATAAAAACATTATGACATAAGCCCCAAGTAAACACAGGCAAATCAAGCCACACTGAGGTTACGTCCATGAAATGCAACTGACATAATATACCAGCAATGTACTGCACGACATGTTAATACTGGTTTTATTTGCAAATTAACCAAATAGTCCAGGTAACATTTGGTTCACAGGACATTTATTTTGCTGAGACTATATATATATATATATATATATATATATATATATATATATATATATATATATATATATATATATATATTTATTTATATATATATATATACATATATATTGATACCTGTCGGCTTTTTATCAAATACTGCGACCCGTCTCTTGAGAAATATACCTGGGTTTTTTCAAAGTTTTGGTAGTCATGAAAGATTGAATATGTATCATTGTACAGAATAAAACAGGTGCAGTTACATTGGGCACTTGGAATTGCAGTAGCTTTCTTGAAATATGTTTCAGTGGGTATGAACATTTAGATGAATACCTGCTTCTTCTCATGAGTCCAAATAATTGTATCCCTCTCTATTAATTATGGACTAACATAGAAACCATGTACACATGGCAATATTTATTACAGTGCCTCTTTTGCACAAATTTAGATATTAGGTGCCAAGAATTGTCCCTATGGTGTTTCAAAGCAACTGACTAAATGCTTTCAAACAAAATAGTGTTTTGCCCGCACCCCAGCCCCAAACAGATTAAGGAAAACAGAACAGAATCATTAAGATTGCATAAATCATGACACTTATGATATTTTGCAGTAAGACTGTAGAGCTTTGCTCATGATACATGTCCATCCAAGTTAGAAGTAAATTTGGCTGACAATTTTGAAGAAGATTATAAATGAGTATAAATGTAACAATCTCCATATCATAAACGATAATCAATAAGTATGTTTGCATCAAACAATAAATATCAAAACTGAATGAGACACAAAGAGACACAATCGCACAGACAAACAGCCGCACACACACACACACACACACACATATATATATATATATATTTGTGTGTGTTTGTGTGTGTGTGAGTGTGTGTGTGTATAACAAATCAGCAAACAGGACCAATGCTACCTTCTAAGCAACTTTGTTTGGACTTCCACAATGATGTATATTACACCAAGTATCAGCTTAACCTGAGTGATGGGCCTGGCGAACATAATTAAACACAAAAATTGCAGTATCAAACCTTGAACAAATAGTAAAACTGAAATGTTGGTACGAAATTTGCAATCCACTAGGAAAGTAATTTTGGAAAGGACGATTTTTCACTTGGGCTATATACCATTCAACTGGTTAGAAACCTTCTCAAGGGGGATTCCCACCAAGCATGAAACGGATGTGGGTATCTGACAAAGAATTCCAGAGAAGTTAAAAAAATAAAAATCAGAATAGATGATTGACGGGTACACTATTCAAAAAATAGTCGGAATAAAAATATTAGAAACCCTCGATTATGTATTGCAAAAATTTAGAGGTGAGTCTGGCCAAAATATTTCAGCCAAAAATTTGAATTGTGGACAAGCGATAAATGAACAGACTGTCCTTGGATAGGCCTCGGGAAGTAAACAGTAAATATATACTAGGCACATCAGCTTAGCCAAAAAAGAGGTCAGCCAAGTTAAGAAATGAAACCAAATTTAAAACTGTTTTGCGACACATTATGACAAATACGGTCATTTGATATCTGGGACTTGAAACAGTACTCCTCCCACCAAAAAAAGAAAACTTACAAACATCCATTACATAAGTCAACCCAAATGTGGCAGTAGACAGATTCAAGACATACCAAAACATTAACATTCATGTTCAAACACCAATATGAAGCAGCAAATTTCACTCCTGACTTAAGAAAGACAGTCACCCATAAAGAGCAATTGGGAAATTCAACCAATTAATAAAAAAAGTATCAGTTCTTCAGAAAAAGACCTTAACATCAATGTAATATGATTTTGATATTGTAGTAACAGCTCATCATGCATTGACTGATTCACCCAGAACTACAATAGCACGATATTCTGTTCCATTTTTGTCTTTCTATTCCCATGATTATTCAATTCTGAATTATTTACTCAGCAATCGCCACTATTTTTGTATGGAATGATACCATATTCATGTAGCACAAAAACAAGATAGTAAGATGAACACTACACTTTTGCCACAAATTTGAGATGACAAAGCATCGTTCTAAAATATGACAGTATTTTCCAAGAATAGTAACACACGTACAAAATAAACAGAGATGTAAAAGCCTGCACAGCTTGGTAATGACATAAAAATGTATAATATTCTTACCGTGTTTATAGGTAAGCTCACACACATACAGAGCTTTATATTTTTCTGAACAAAGTATTTGATGCCACCCCTCCTGTGTCATAGCCACACAGTCTGTAAATTCCTTTCCTGTCCAGTTTTGTGACCTTGCTCTATCCACATGAGTTAGCCTTTTAATGGCCCATTGTGAAAAGCTGATTTCCATCCCCCAGGACCATCGGAAGTTTCCCTCCAGGGCTTGGTCGTTAAGGCCTACAATTCAGGTAGCAGTAGCAATTAAGTGCACCATGCTGATTGTCTGCAGCAATTTGTTTGCCCAGTGAGTCCAACAGTTTACCATTTTGTTTGAAAATAAAAGGGAGACAGAATATGATATACTGTATCCTCATATTTAAGATTAGAAGTGATTTCTTGCACCTGTTAGCATTCCTTGCATGTATTTTTGACAAACTACCTTCGTGAGATAGGCAAAGGGTTTAATCATCACATATGTCTTCTTACTTATGTTATTAACAGCAAAGCTAATCTAATGAAACGCTGGGGGTCTCCCAGAAGCACATCCTGGTATAGCACAGTCAAAGCATAATATAGTATCAGCTTTAGTTAAAATCATTGAGACATATATACATACATACATATATATATATATATATATATATATATATGTATATATATATATATTTATTTGTTTATTCCAGGATACATTTCTGGGCTGCTATCGGGTTGAAATAGATATATGGATAGATACATGGATGGATGGACAGATAGATAGGTACATAAACAGATAGGTATATAGACAGACAGACAGACAGACACACAGATAAATAGACAGATAGATCGATAGATAGATAGATAGATAGATAGACAGATAAATAGATAGATAGATAGATAGATAGATAGATAGATAGACAGATAGACAGACAGACCGACGGACGGACAGACAGACGGACGGATAGACAGATAAATAGATAGATAGATAGATAGATAGATAGATTGATAGATAGATAGATAGATAGATAGATAGATAGATTGATAGATAGATAGATAGATAGATAGATAGACAGATAGACAGACAGACCGACGGACGGACAGACAGACGGACGGATAGATAGACAGATAGATAGATAGATAGATAGATAGATAGATAGATAGATAGATAGATAGATAGATAGATAGATAGATAGATAGATAGATAGATAGATAGATAGATAGATAGATAGATAGATAGATAGATAGATAGATAGATAGATAGATAGATAGATAGATAGATAGATAGATAGATAGATAGATAGATAGATAGATAGATAGATAGATAGATAGATAGATAGATAGATAGATAGATAGATAGATAGATAGACAGGTAACCAAAGAGAGGAAAGGGTCGAGACGTGACTTCAAGGTAGTATCTTTTCAGGTTAAAAGCATAAAATTCAAATCCTAAAACTGCAAAAACATCAACCACAGTAGGTAAACACACATTTGTTATTGTTAAGCTCGTCAGTCACATTTTTATGTATCATGACATTGTGCTTCCCATGAACGAAACATCAATATACAAGCCTGCAGAATGATCAGCTGTGGTTGGCCTCTCAAGGGAGGGAAAATGTTTCAGTAAATATGACTGTATATCAAAAATACACAAGGCTGGGTGTAAATGAGGTGGCTGCATATCCTTTATATATGTTTCCCCCTGTCTGCAATCCAATTTTGCTGAATTTTCCCTGTTGCTGATCCTAGCCTCACTTGCAAACATTTAAGTCGACTGAAGCCATTTATGTAACTTTATTTATTCGTGTTCTGGGCAGATGTTGAACACTTTCGTAATAAATGATTTTGCCTCAAATATGTGTAGGATTGTTGTAATTTTCAGCGTGGGTGAAAGTGCAGAAGAGGTAATACATGTAGTCAATAGCCGATTCGCCGTGTAAATTACAGTGGGGTTATCCTGCTCAAAGGTGTATCATTAAGGATTGATCCAGCGGCCACAATGCAAATTGATATTGAATTGAATCCCCCCCCCCCAAAAAAAAATGGAGGCGATGTACCTGTGTGAGTTTTTGATGGATCATAACAGAACATGATGACTAAAATAACAAAAGATGGAACCAATAATATATATAATAAAGCAGTCATTTCTTTTTCACTTTTTTTACATTAAAATTGGAGTGAAAATTCCTAATTGTTTGTGTCTGTGTCAGACACCTTTTCTTTTTTTTTTTTTTTTTTTTTGTTTGCTTGTTTTTTTTTCTGATTTTGTTATGTTTTGTTTTTAAAGTTTACCCTCAATTTGGTCAATATATTTGAAACCTCACTGAATTTGGGTATTTGACTCAATTCATGTACAGCACCACATGTCTGCTGCATTGAAAACTGTGTAAAAATTTCCCATATTCGTTTTCAGGAGAAAAAATATGTTTGTGAGAAGACATTGAAGGTTTGCACTGAATTTAACTATTTTCCCCTCAATGTACTTCTTCTTGAAAAAAAAAAAAATATGCATGATTTGGCAATATTTCATATGGGGATCGGTTTTGCTTCCTTTTGTATTAATGTGTGCGTGTGGACACCAGAAATCTTTTGCTTCTACCAGTTTTAGATATCAACGTATCCCCACAAGAGCGGTTCTGCCCCCACAATGATTATAAATTAGCGTTTTAGATCATAATATATACACTAAGTTGGTATAAAGTGGCTGCAAATATATGAAAGTTGTAGAATATCTTTTATGGAGCAATCGTTTTATCAAAACGCTTCTTGGGAATATTTTTAAAACAATACCTGACAAAAAACAAAAAAAGAAAAGAAAAAAGAGAAAGAAAAAAAAACCCCTGATACTGCAGAAAATTCATTGTGCTAAGACATTCAATGATTGATGACTTATGTACGACTAATTTGTGATGACTCATGACAGTAATGTTGATTTTGCCAGTTACTTAATTTAGTAGATTTGAGAAGACTCCGAAGAGTTGTACAAAGAACAATAGGTTAAATCTTTAACAACTATTAGTCATATAGATTCACGTCCTATTCCCATGTTGGGTTGTCCAAAATATTTTGCTACTGTCACACATATGGATGTATTCCTTATTGAACATAATTGAGTTTATTTCTTTGTAATCCCCGAAAACATTTTTCCCTTTTCGCTGATGATATCGGGAACTGATAAAAAACACCAAAACTCATAGCATAAAGACAAACTGTATCGGCTGGTGGTGCTTCTGATTAGATGCCCTTATATACACATTTATCAGTGAATTTTCTATAATTCTGCCTGTTTTGAAGAAGGGGTATGAAGGGAAACATTAGGCTTGTGCAGTGTGTACACTATTAATGGCGTCTCCCATGACATCGAAATTCTACACAGCCTGAATTTGGATGACTTTGATCTTGCACGCCAGGATCAAGGGGCAAACGGAACATTAATATTATCATGGTGGTATTTGTAAATTAATAATTATTTCTTTCTTCTTTATTTTCGATTTCCTTCCTTGCTTGTCTATTGCAGATATAAAATGCTCAAAACGTAGGCACAGATAAAAGGTCACCGTGAGCTTATTTGACTGATATAACTCACCTATGAATGTCATGGTTCGCGTTTTATTAAATACAAAATTATATTCGTGTTCAGTTTCAAAGCAAACTAAATGCCCCTTTCTCCTCTGACAATCTTCCTCAGCTGCATTCCATGTAATGCCAGATGGTCCCACATCTATCACAACGTATTCACTACCTTTAAATGTAAAGGACGCCTTGTCTGTAAGAAAAAGAAATATTCAGTGCATTTTAAGGGAAATATTATAATGCACTGATGGGGAGGTAATGACTGTATACGATAAATTTGCTTCAAGTATGAGATATTTTAATACTTTGAGTAGGTAGTGAAAGCAGTAATCTTCTGTGATGCTTGCAAAAAGTAAAGGTATGGTGTCATTACCAGCATCAGATTGCCACAAATAAAATGCAAAGATACCTCATATAGTTGAAATCATCCAGAAAAGTACCTCAACTTGTAAAGAGTAATATATCCGACAGGATTGTCTGAAGGAAAAAAAAATAAATCGTGATAATGAGGACAGAAACAGCTGTTTGCCAAACGCAATCCATATTCTTCAAAGAGCCGTCTCATTCTAAGAAGGTCAACTTACTTTTTTCGATTTTACCATAACACAATAGCTTGAAGGCCGAGTCTTCATTTCCATTATCCCCATTTGCCAGAGTCCTAAAATTCGTCATATTTTGTTTCACATCGTCCATAAGCAAAAACTTATTCCAAATATCTACACCTTGCGGGTTGTTAAGAGGAGCAGCCAGACCACTTTCAGAGCACCCTGAGTCTCTCCACCAACGATTCAGACAGCTTATGTGGTATGGGCCAGGAATCTGCCAATATCCCTCACGCTCTTTGCATTCACCTGCAAGATAGTTTGATTTGAGAACTGTTGCATGTTAGAATGTGATTTTTAATAGTGCAGCACTACCGAAAAATGCTTTATTTTGAGGTATGATGCGGAACATTCAGCTTAAATTGTTTTTGGTCATGGTCAGAGAAAAATTCCCAGATTCCACCATACATGGAAAATGGAATTCATTTCCCTACCTACTGATGAACAGGCAGATAAAGGGATCATAGGGCTGTTTTATCTAAGGACAAATACGTGACCCAGCTTGCGAAACGCACACCTCCATTCAATATGGTGTTTATTGTTTTGCGTTGATAAATACAAAAACATGCAAGCTAATATGTTATATAAAATATACAGTGGCTGCAGACTTGGGTTGCAGTGATAGCACTTTTGAGACATGAAAGAGTTAAATGACAAATGGCAGCATTCCAGGAACAGGTGCGTGATTGTTGCTCTTGCGTAGTTTTGATTGGTCAAGAAGTACCTACCTGATGGATTCAGTAAGTAAAAAGCAATCACAGTGGAGATAAGATTAGGCTTTAGGTGCTGTCTGCCGCGAATAAAAAGCACCATATGCTGCATAACATTGTCAGACATCCAAATTTGTCTGGCCCACGCACATAGTGCCGGGATGCATAGATGTTAAATTTACGGTAGTGTTCCGGCTGCGAGCTGGCGTTTAAAATGTGAGTATTGGTTCATTGAGAGATGAAGTGTGGTCCCATATATTATGTAATTGGTAGACCTGTGTATGGTTCACCACTGAATACTGTAGCCTGCCAGGTAAGCCATTTTTGAGCTTTTCTAAGCTTTAATACATTTTGTATTTTGTGATCTGGGTGTGATTTATTAGTTGAAAAATGAAGGCCACTAAAGAAGCCATTTTGAGAAGTCGCATGCTCAAATCTATCTTGTTTTCTCAGAATCTTGTGGGATTCATCAATTAAATAACGTAGGCTTTGAAACAGCAGACCTTTTGCCAGCACTACAAGGTGGCGTTTTGCGTGGTACATTTCCCAAGAGTTTGTCTTAAAATTGCACAGCAATTCCTTTAACTTTATGTGTCATATGCTTGATAATTGATAAGACCATGCGCGCGTGAGTGAACATATATTTTAACACAAGTTTCTGCCTTTGTGTGCTGTGGACGGTTCTTAGGTGTAGCATTTGTCTTTTTTCTGTTCTTGAAGGCCTGGTTGACACAAGATGTTCAAAGTAAATCCACCTCCTAACAATATGCAAAATAAAAATATCTCTACAATTAATGCTTGATGGAGCATATCAAACATTTTGCTTTCCTTTAGATGGGGGAAGTTTTTCTGCCTTGTATTATATATGTATATGTATACTAATCATATTGTAATGAAACACAAAAGCACCCTTTTATTTCCTCCCCGTGTGGCATCACATTCATATATATATATATATATATATATATATATATATATATATATATATATATATATATATTCAGAGTCAAACGTAGGGCAACGTGAAATTGTTTTTGCACCAAGATATTTCAAGATTGATTACCCACAGAGAAAAAATAACACTCCCCCACCCACCCCCACCCCCCAAAAAAAACATTCTATGTAAGAGACATGTTTCAGATCTTTAAGGCATAAATGTTCCAGAATGTATGCTGTACAAGAGACGCTTTTTCTCGTGTCGCGTCACATAAATCAAATTAATTTCAATGCAGCAGTAAGAATTCAGCCTGCCTGTTGAGTCAGATAATGCTTTTTGTGACGTCATGGGAAATTTAACGCCACCTGTACTAACTCTGTGCTTCAAGTACACATTTAGAATTGGAAACTGTCACCATAGCACATCACATACTAAGTAACTTTCGATTAACAGTACAGATAGCATTGTAGAGTGATCTGACGACTCTTAATATGCATCTTAAAGCAGGCTTGATGGGCGTAAAATCAGTGAAATATTATTCACCGTATGAGTTTCGCCCCAGGCACAGCAACTTGAAAATGTATTTATTTTGGTCTGCATTGGCTCTGAACGTCCTCATATCATCTTTTACCTCTCCTGTTGTCACGGAGTTCCAGTATTTTGTATTAGCTCCACTTGTTGGAGCGTCCGTCCCTCTTTCCAGACAGCCTGCATTTGCCCACCACATTTTTAGGCAAGACATGTTGTGAGGGCCTTGTGTACTGTCTGGTTTGTTACAATCCACATGCACCGCAGGCCTGTTCTCATAATCTAACAAAGAATACCACAAAAATACGTGTATTGTACAGTGCAATCTCAAATATAGGATATGGGTTAAGCACATAAAGCTCTCAATAATAAGAACAGATGAAACAAGATCTGCAGAGCCACAAACAGACACAAACGTATATACAGACAGACAAATAGATCGATCGATAGATAGATAGATAGATAGATAGATAGATAGATAGATAGATAGATAGATAGATAGATAAATAGATAATTCAGTGATGAATCAAAAATAAGAGTCGTTGCATTGAAGTTAGTGACAGCATTAATGGCGAGCCTTGAGAGGGTTTTTGCGAGAATGGGGGTGCTTGAATGACCTTGTGGAAATAAAAAACACCCAACAGCTGATACCACAAACATACAAATGCGTTTTCTGTGACCATCACCTAATGCTAGCCTGAAGCTTTTATCTCTCCTTCTCTGTGTCTCTGTCTTACTCTCTCTCTCACACACACATACACACACACACACACACACACATATATATATATATATATATATATATATATATATATATATATATATATATATATATATATATATATATATATATATATATATATATATACAGGCGCATACACACAAATCCATGGAAGAGACTGTTTCTAAATTTAATTAGTCTAAAAGTTTGCAGATGTACGATAATTGCATTCACATATGCATCTGGATTAGGTGTGACAAAACAATGGACTTATTTTTCTATATTTTTTTCAACTTTTAAGTATTTGTCTGTATTGAATTCCTGTAGATCTAGACATTTTTACGCTTGACTTAATTTTGCACTTTTTGCGCTTTACTTCATGCTCGAAAACAAGATGCGTCAAAAATAATTGATAGAATGTAAAATTATATAAAAAGCCATTGATGCCTGAAATTGACATGTATGTGCAAATATTTTCTAATTGAGTGGAAAGCAAGTTTGCGCCAAATTAACCGCACGCTAAGATTTATAGATCTACAGTACCTGAGACAGTGACGTCATCAATGGCAATATTGCCGTTCGCACCAGGTCCAATCCTTCCCTCAAATATTAGCTGCAGCGAGCAAAAATTGGAATTTCATATTTCATATTTCCTTCAAGTCTTAATTGTTGAGGATTTTATAACTTTTACATGGGTTACGATTACAAATCAACACTGACACATTTCTCCTCTAAAGTGCATACGAATAGCATGTTGCAAATGAAAGTTATTAAGCTACACAGACATTAATAAAAACATTTTTTCCCGATACTCTTGACCTGCCACCGCTTACTGTTCCAGAATTAAACTGAACAGATGGCGTGTGTGCACACATTATGAACTAACCGAAGTTGGCTGAGAAAATGTTGTTTGGAGATGGGCTGCAAACCACTTGTATCCCTTGTCGCCAGTCATTCTAGTTAGTTCTGTTTCTGTAACACTCGTCTTTACCAGCACACGGAGTTGTCCTATGTGAGATCCATACATGTGGTAAAAAAAGCGAATATAAACATCTCCTGGTATATCAAACGCTGGAGATATCAATCGTGCGATGTCACCAAGTTTTCGCGGGGCTGACGACTCAATGTACACATAAAAACCTGTCAGACAGCAGTAACACTATTTGTTATAAGTGCATTTGTATTGGTGATAGTTTTAATTAAGCAATCGTCTGTACCTATTTCTCTTCCTCCTTCTCCTCAGTGTTATAATAACAATGCAGTAAATCAAAACAGTTGTGATGATGTTAGCAAAATAGTGATAATGATGAGAATGTGATTGATAATGAGAGACACCATGATATTATTTCGCATTCTTATTTTATTTTATTATTATTATTATTATTATTATTATTATTATTATTATTATTATTATTATTATTATTATATATATATATATATATATATATATATATATATATATATATATATGTATATATATATATATATATATACTAGTTTTCATTATTATTATTATTATTATTATTATTATTATTATTATTATTATTATTGTTGTTTTTTTTATTTATCATTATAAAATGTGGTGTAGATGACGTAAATTGTCCAGATAAACTAAAACTGTGGTAGCGGGAATACACCGTGGGGTTAGCAGTTATCGCAAGCTTGCACAAAGGAAATATAGCATGCCAAGTAATTACTCCTTTTTTTAAAATATTCACTGCATATTCAGAAGCCTGTAGTGTATAGGGAGTTGTTCCAATTTCACCTATCTACAATACTTTGAAAAAGCAGCATTTCATTATGTCACAATTCTAACCACTCAATCTTATCATTTATTTTATTTTTGTGAATTGTTCTCATGGGAACGAGTCATTCTGGTGTTTAGGTGATGGGTTTGACTTGAATTTTGGTTATATGTGTGCGATATTCTGGTGTTCAGATCATGAATTTCGGTTCCATTTTGGTTATGGAGACGTGACACTACGTGTTGGCGAGCCTTTCGCTGCAAATCACTGTTGTGTTTTACATCAAATTTTAAAGCTAATAATAATAATAATAATAATAATAATAATAATAATAATAATAATAATAATAATAACAATAATAATAACAACTCAATAACAACAACAACAACAATAATAATAATAATAATAATAATAATAACAATAATAATAACAACTCAACAACAACAACAACAACAATAATAATAATAATAATAATAATAATAATTATAATAATAATAATAATAATAATAATAATAATAATAATAATAATAATAATAATAATAATAATAATAATAATAATAATAAAGGCTTGCAAATATAAAATTTATTGCTTTCATGTGTAGTTGTGAAGTGAAAACAAAATCCCAGTGAGATTTATAATGGAACAAATGAAAAAAGATTAAGGAAGGAAAAGACGAGGGTAGTAAAGTGATATAAGGAAGACATATGACACCAAATGAGGAAGGAGGAATCAACCGGGAGAATACTGGTAGAAAGGAGATTACATTGATGCCAGAAAGCACTATGTTGGTATTGATACTTAGCAATTTGGGGTAAAACATAATTGGAAAAACAAACAAAAAAGAGATCAAGAACAAGAAGTGGCACAAAATCTAAGGTTCATACCTGTCCCGCTGGTGTGGTCAAAGTCGGGACCTGTGTGGTCGCTGCCTGTGTCTCCACTCTGACTGTAATAAAACATTGTAACACAATGGAAAATTAACAACCTAAAGACATAGTTGATGGCAGGTGGACTCACCAGATTAGGCATGATTTAACGTCTTGCTTTTGCTTGAAATTATTGTCATAATATCACCATTATGTAACATGTCTGTAGTATAGAAGAACACCTTGAAAAATACCTGAGGACAGGCTGATGCGACCAGGGCCCACCGGATTTGATGTGATTCAAAATTTATTTTTGCTTGAAATCCTTAGCTTAAGAAATTATGCACTCTTCTTCCTAAGTGTCACAATGATGTAATTCAGGAAAATATTTTGCGTTATCATGTTTCCTGTGGCAGCGAGAGGCCTCTTCTGATTCAAGTATGTCTGTGCTATATTAATCTTCGAAACTGGGGTGTTTACACGAGGTAATGCAAACCCTCTAATGAAACTGTACACACATTTTCGTACTTATGTCTAATAATCTGGCAAATTTCTGGAAGTAAATCGTATATTTAAAAATAGATAATTGGAGAAATATGACATGTTGTTACTTGTGCAAAAGGTACAAAACGCAGCACATTCCATGCCATATATGTTGTAAGTGGCAATCATTAGAATATATGTTGATATAATATTAGTTTTCGTCGCTTGCTGAGGCTGCTTAGCATTATGCGCTTTCCGACATTAAAATTACAAAATTCCCACTAATTGCAAGCAATATGCGACCCTATTCTATAAGTAATTTAACAACCAACTCTACATGTAAAAGCAACATTAAGGCTTAAACATTAATAGTCGCTTTCTTATTAACCTACAATTCCTAACCTCGGGTCAATCGTGGTGCTCTTAATTAATATAACGATATTAATTCCATAATGTTTGCGAACCGACTTTTTATTGACATACCACATTGCCTACAGTCGCAAGACTGCAACA
>OZ026627.1:79761628-79963628 GCA_964020975.1 Hermodice carunculata | reverse complement strand
TTACTTCAAGGTTGACATTTAATGCTATTCACCGTTTCACATTCAGGTAAAGGCACATATAACTATTGAAAGCAGATATAATTATTTACGCTGCATCGAATCCCCGCTTTTATAGTTTGCGGCAAATTTATAGCCAAGTGGTCCAGTGTTAGGATTCCTCGATCGTCATGTGTATTTTTTGCCAATAAACCACAAAAAGCATATTGGTCTTGGATAGGGCAAGACTGTAGAAACGGTTGTAAGCCTTTATAATGTAAACAATGCCCTGATTCTGAGTAACGATTTACGCATCTATAGGTTGAAATCGCCTCCATTGAAAACACACTGAGGCTCACGTCCATCGCCAGGTGCCGTTTTGACAATCGCCACCTTTTATCATACCTTATTTTTTATCATTTTTTTTATCACACTCTGAGAAGGAAAACATGAGCCCATCGTTTAAATTATCTAAATGGCCATTTGCTCACCACAACAAACCAATTAATCAGTCCTCATCTTGTCAAGCAGTTTATACAAGAATTGGTAGCAGCGCACCTCAAAATATCACAGTTGGTCGCTTGTCGTTACTACGGTCCTGGATTGTGGAAAGCAGCCGACTGCTATCCAAACTTTGGCGGACTAATTAGCATACATTTGTAAACAAACATGCTCATGCTGCAGCCAGCTAAAACATGGTCATGTTTTTCCCTTTTTTTATCACATAAATTTTGCTTTTTTAGTATTCATGTTTGGTGACAAGAAAGTTAAATTGCCAAACTTTACGGGTATGGAAATAACTCATTTTCTGTCGGGTCACGATTTTGCCGTTATAGCTCAATCCCCTCCGCTGCCTTAAAAAACATTGAGCGACTCTGGATCTGCGAGGTAATTTTCAAGGCAAAGTTAAATTTCAAGGAAGATGAGTGCTTGAGCGCGAGGCCAGTTTAACGCATAAAGATGACATTGCCGACGAGAAACTTTAAAGCCGCCTGCAAGGTCTTGGAAGCGAGGTTGCTATGATGCTGCAAATCCATGGCTATTTGCAGTAAATGTTTCCTACATCACCACTAGTCCAGGAGCATTAGAAAATAAATGGCCATAGTATGACAAGAGGTAATAGGTAGCCGAATTTTCAGAAGAGGTGCAGGAATGTGTAAACATTCCCCTCCCATAAAGTTCACCAACTTCACCCTAGTGGCAACTTCCCAATTCAGATAGCCACTACAGCTGTCATCAATTATGCTTGTTTCAAAACGTGTAGTAATATTTCCAAAAAAATTCTTTGAAGGTAATTGATTTGAAATGAGTTTCATTGGAAACAGTTTTTTCTCTATACTGGATAAAAAAATATGAATGGAGATCGACTAAATACCAAAACTCCATCTTAAAACGAGCAGTCAGTATTGTAAAAGATATAAAGGCATTGCATTTAAGCCCCCCTCTCCCGTTCAAATGTAGCACCAAAATGTACCCTTGCGCCATGCTGACTGGAAACTTTGTAGAACGAATTTTGGTTCATTTCATTCAACCCACTGGAGAGAGCAGATATTCTCATTGTATAGTGTAAAGCAAACACTTGCATTACAACATTTCAGGAATAATGCACACTACCCGATCGCAAGAGGTCTATGCATAGAAAAAGGGACACAGCGAATTGTTGGTGATCATTCATTCATTCATGCATGCAATTACATGCTTTGACAACACCTGCGGAGGTGTTCGTCGGATTCGTCGTCCTAGGTGTCTGTTGATAAATGAGCACACATTCAAACTTGTCTTCAAAAGTTCTTATGTCACATTGTCTTTTGCAAGAGCTTGACTCATTTAGGAGCAACCAAATGTGTGGAAAGTATTTACGGCAACACACCTTTTAATATTCGTGGTGTTTATTGGGATTTGAATGTTTACTGAGATTTTATTGGTAGCTACCTTGCCCGTGACCCGCAATTCTGATTCCATGTAGCACGTCTGTGGTTGTTTGCAGCATCTACTGATACATTGGTTGTATCCAGTGTCTAGTTTCATAACTGAGTACACTATGAAAAGGCAAAGCCCGCCTGATTAAAAAAAACAAAACCAAAAACTGAGAGGCGCATTTGATTTCTGGGGTCTTCAAGTCAAGCAGAATATTGCTGATGCGGATTGGTTGATATTGCTAACTGATGTGGATGTAGCTAAGTCAAAATTGATGACTGTTGTTCTTGTTGGAACTGATGCACACCTGCTTGTTATAATAGTTTACCATGCAGGTCCAGAAATGGACACACACACACGTACACATTCATATATATATATATATATATATATATATATATATATATATATATATATATATATATATATATATATATATATATATATATATATGGAATCCTGTGCAGATATGCTGCATCGGTAACATTCAAGCAGTGATTGATGATATAAACAACAGTTGCTTTTTTCATGCAGTTAAGCGATGTAACACTCTGTCTACCCTTTACAATCAAGGAAGGAAGAAAGCGTGGCTCTCTTTAAAGATTCTGACAATTAGGTATTCTGTAATGTATTCTCTCAAACAGACAGTACGTATGACCACGTGGCCCATACAGTTGAACAGTTTCGTCTTAAACTGTATGGACCCAGGAAATGCAAGTCTCTTGACAGCTAGCGATATTTAATATATTTTCGTTTTGTCCGTCCAGCAACTATGTTTGCTAGTTTTCAGTAAGAATCACTCCCACCTTCATCTACAGCTGCATAGTTGCACAGATTTAGAACATACCATGAAAATGAACTTCCGCCAACTGACGCGGGTTCACAACATAAGGACACACATTTGGTTCCACTTTAAACTGACAATACACTTGGGGCACATAAAGTTCTAGAGATGGTATCCAGTGGCGGCAGGGCATGATGTGAGAGAGCATGTGGGTACTACAAGGCTGGCTTAGATTTTTTTATACACTGATGCCGAGGAAGCGGCCCCTCATGCCCAAGCTCTTCGCTGCGTGGAGGCGAGGAAAGGGCTGCTATTGTCTGACATTTGACCTGATTTATATTATGACAGCGCTCATATCTGTTGTGGATCATGTTGCTTATCACCCAGATATCTGGTGTTGGGAAGCAAAATATGCATCAGATGGTTACAAATTATCTTAGAACCTGCGAGGGATGACAGCTAAATTTCTTGGCAAGGGAGACGGACCCAATTTTTGGCGAGTTGAAATCTCTTGCAGCTGCCGTTATAAAGGAGTCATAAGCCTTGTTTGCATACACAACGGTTTGGTCTTTAGCAGGTATTCTTGCTTGTTCAAGAACAACAAGTTATCCATTTCATATTTATAATTTTGTCATTTTATCATGATACTTCTTTTACACAAGTTGACTCAGGAGCACTGAAGTAGTCTAGGCCCATCTCATGCAAAGCCTAACCAGAACACAAGTGCAAATTGCACATATATATATAATGCTTTCAGAAATAGATGTAGCTTCATGAAAGTAAAGGCTACTTTGACTGCATATTGTTTTCTTCACAGATAATTGGCGAAATAATGATTTTATAAGCCTATGACAGGCACTGTGCTGGATTTGCCTCATGGGGGTGGGGGGAGGGGGAGAGAATTTGGAAGAGTTTACTTGTTTCAGTTTTACAGATTTACAGCCAAAAAATTTGAAACGTGCACTTAGCAGAGAAAAGCACATTTAAAATTAAGTTGTTTAAAAGTTTCTTGCTCAAATGGAAGTTAAAAAAGTGATGATATCAGTACGCTTAAATTAAAATTCTTGAAAAACTTTCGATTTAAGGGCAGTAACTGAAAGAGAGAAGACAGTTTCAAAAAAAATTGTGTCAAAAGAAGAAAATTTCAATTGAATTACCATATTATCCCTTTTTGGTTCCCATGCCCCGTTAAGCGCCCCTCCCTATTCTGCCTAAGAAAAGAGTCCTAGGTATGACATGTTTGGCAAAATCTGATGTATGCCAAATAACGGCCTTGCTATAGAGACAAATTTACTGTAGAATTGCTAAGTGCCTGAGGTGCTCAATGGGGATAATATGGTAGGGGATGAAAAATTTGCAGATACATTTGACACTTGTGATAACTGAAAATATGAATAGAACTAGCGGCTTAAGCTGATCGCATTGAACTTCTCTGGCCCTGAGGAATGTTTATTATTTACCTTTTATGGTGACAGAGTGCGTGCATATATACCCCTTCTATGCTTATTGACATTTCAATCCATATTTATGCACATGCACCGAAACAGAGAATACTGGGTAAAATCAACCTTATAACCATATGCGCCATCTAATACACATTTACAAACATAGTTGATGGATTTCTATTGTTCAATCATTCAAGGGTTCGTATAATCTGTTTTGTCATTTTGACTTAGATATTGAATAACAATCCTTCTTGAAAACGCTTATCAGTAAGAAGTATCAACATTGACCCCCCCCCCCCACCCAAGCCAACCAAAACTGCATGGGCAGGGTAAAATGCCCTCTATTTTTATGACTAAGAATACATTTTCAATCTTAATGAAAAGCACTGAAAAATGTAGAGAAAAACTGTTAGCATAAACGTCAAAACTTTTCCTTGGTAAAGGTCGGCTACTTATAACCGGCACCAAGGGATAATGGTGACTTGGTCTGCATTTAATGGGAAAAAGGGTTAAAAAAAGGCATTTTTTTGTTTCTGATTTTAACAAAACTTTTACTGATCAAATGGCTTTTCTTTTCTGCAATATTGAAAACTTGGTTGGTTTCTCCCATATATAACATGGCATAGCTAACATGGCATAAAAATAAATTTAAGCAGACTGCATAACACATTACTTATTGTATTAAAACATAGAATATGCAAAATCAGAAACATTGTGCTCTGCAAATGGTTTTGTGCTGAAAGAGTTGTGATCATGTAGCAAATCCAACCAACTGGATGCCAGTGAACATTATTCTGGTGACTGTTCAATGAACTTCACCCAGACCCAGTAGTCCCTGTATTTTTACATTCCACCGTAATTTTTTTCCAAATGTCAACACAAAATGCAGACATTAGAGCTAATCTTGCTTCAAAGAGCTGAAAACACTGAATGGTTTTAGTTTGAAATATACAACAGTACCTACAATTTAAAACCACTGCCATGAGGGACCACCTGGTATTTGTGATCATATTTCTGTGGGCACAGCAACCTATATTCTTTGTGCCTGTAATCTAAGCTCACTTGCCGCATGTGACGGCTTTTGGCAGGCAAAAGGGGTGATCTGAAACAATAGATACTAGTGTACTAGTAATTTGTAACTAAAATCAGTTGAACATTCTGACGTATGCAATTAGGCCTAAGCCTACTGTTGGCATTTTGATTGGTTGATAGCACTGTGTAGGTCAACATTTTATGCCCAGTTCATGTAAATGTTACACCTATAATATTATTAACTCTTCTTTCTTGTGAAAAATTTATCAGATAGAAGTTTCGTTAATAAAAGCCTTAGTCATGTGGAATAATCAGTCTAAAATACACCTTCATCCCACCCTTCTGTTGAATGTTGAAAATCATACTGCCGCAGTATTGGGTCACAACATCAGAAAGTAGGCATGAACAAACTGGTTTACATGATAGTGTACCTGTTTTAGCAAAATGTTCTGGGAATTTTGTCATAATTTGGCTGGACATTTTCAATGATAAAATATGCTATGCAAATACTCAAATTTTCTACTTGATGCCCTATTACAAATTGGGCTTTACTCATCTTGGGACTCATCATTTACCATGCTGAACTTATAACAATTTGGGCAAAGTTTGCGAAAAGGCATAGGGTGATTACAGCACAATGAAACCTGTTTTGAGAAACTGCCTCTAATCGCAGATAAAAAAGTGGTTAAATAAGGCAAGTGGTCTTACAATAGATGCATGTCTTTATGTAAGCATTATAAAAGAGTGACCACCGCAAAAATTATCTACAAGGGTTGCGTTAGACGATGAAAAGAGAACGTGAAAATGTATGTTGACACATTTACTTATTTACACATTATTTATGAGGGTAACGCAAAGAAAACTTTTCTGACATCAGTCTTTCTTTTCATCTTGCAAAAAAGAAAATATGATACACGAGATCCTTAAACAAATGAACAACATGAATAGATGTGGTAAACACAAGTCATATAAAGCATAGTTTCATATTTGATTATGACTGTACCATATACAGTGTAGTGGCTATCAACAATGGCGGCAGCATTTTAGGCATAGCGTGATATGCTGCAATAATACTTGAGCTGAAGTTGGACAACGGTTCATATAATGGTGGTGGAAATGTCGTGGTCCCAGCAGATTCTTGTAAACAAGCTTGATAGATGGAAAGTAAAATACATTCCAACTTTTGTACCACAACATGAGAAGTTATGGCCCTACTTACATCTGTCAGTGCCTGAACCCAACAAAGAAGTATGCTTAATGGTTTTTATTCTTAGTGTTATGCTTCTTTGTTTTTACGCACAGACAAAAAACAAATTAATAGATATTTTACTGCATAGACATTGATACAACTTATGCGGCAAAATAATCAGTGGAGTTTCATCACTAACGGGCACACATATTCGTCCTTGTTAATTTAAATATTATTATGTACATAAAAAATTAGAACAAATTTGAAGTAAGGGAAAACGTTGTATCCACCCAGAGTAGCTTCTAACAAAATACAAAAAATATTCACATTGCTATATTTATATGATTCTCTTTGATAATCAACGACAGCCTAATCAAGATGCAAGTCGGAAAATGAAATACATGCAGGTTCAAGTTAATCCAACTGGCTCGCCTGTTAAATTAACGTCAAATTGAAAGGCTACTTTTCAAGCTGCAAGAAAAATATGTGAAGATTTTAGTTATGTACGTAATTTTACCACACAAATTTGCTGTTTCTATAATGACTAGTTTTAAAGTTATTAATCTGTAAATTACAAAGAAAAGTAATGGGAGGACACAACTGTGGCCCTGAATGACAGAAATGCCCTCTACAGAAGAAAGGCAGTGGCTTCATGTTCTGCCCTATTTCCCTTGCCCATAAGGCCACAAATGCAGCCAGTGAGCCTCTCAACCAATATAACTACATCATAAATTCAATACCTGTACACATACTATTGTTACACATTCAGACATTACACGTACAGTGGGACCGAGTATTCAAGAGCACCCCTTATGCCACTGGTGCCTCCACATTATGTTGTGTGGTCTTTCTTGGAAGAACTTGCTTCTCGAGCGGGAACCCACATGCATCACTGGTTTCAAGATTAAAGAAAGATTGGTGTTTACCCTGCAGAAAATGCAAACGAATTCACTAGATTTTTTTACATATAATAATAATAATAATAATAAAAAAAAAAAAGGGGGGGGGGGTCAAAGTTTGATCATATTCCCCTAGTTAGCTTGGTCGAAGTTTCAATCCCTATAGCCCTTCTATGTTCATCCTGAATCTGTTTTCATTGATGTTGTTCTGCAAATGCTAAATACTTTACCTACTTCTAAAGTCACCAACCCACACAATTTTTTTAACACTCTTGATAATAAGTGTACCAGCATTTTATGGCAGTTTGGCCTTCATATTTGACGTGTCATTCCATTCAGGAATACCCACTGACTAGAAATTTGCGCGGCTGTCACCCGTGTACAAGAAGGTTTATGTGCTCGGTCCAGGAAATTACAGGCCTATGTCTGTTCTGTGATTTCTTTACTGATGGATAGAATCGGGCATACTTTAATTATATGATTTCCTCGCCCAAAATAAGCTTCTAAATGTAAGCCATCCAAAATTCTGAAGAAAACACCCTGTACAAATATCTCTTCATAAACTTATAGTTTAGATGTATCAAGGCATACTTCATGGATTTTTATTTCTTTTTTTTTGGGGGGGGGAGGGTGATAGCACTCGACTTGAGCTAGGCTTTTAGTACTATTAGTCATGAAATGTTTCTTCAAGAATCAACTATTGTGGTTCCCTATCAGGTGCCTAGCATAGTTTTCAGGTTAACTTTCAAACTAACCCCACATAGAATGTATGAATGGCAGCATATCTTCATCCGAAAAGGTCTCAATTGGCAAACCAATGGGTTCAATTTTGTGACTACTGCCATTTCTTATCTATGCAAACCTTCTTCCTTCATGTTTGAAATTTTGCCAGGTCAATATGTTCACTGAAAACCAACTGCGACTGGTATCATTCACCCATTAAGATTTCAATGTTGTGAAATGAATCTTGAGTTTCCCTTTCTGTCTGTCCATATTTGGCTTTGTGCAAACAACCTGAGCTAGAGCATAGGTAAAAATAATATTATGATAAGTGGGTCAAAGCTCAGCACCTGTTGCCCTAAAAAATGGTGGTCATCTATTTAATGTTGCAGATGGAAAACTGGTTTCACAGGGACAGAATAGAAAAATGAATGGTTTTGGATGAATGTTCGCATTATAAGGAATAGATGAATACATTGATTTTCAAGTTTAACTGGTCAGCATCGATTTTAAAACGTGTTTTGCCATACATCATACAGGAATCCTGAATAACAATACAAAATACATTGGTATTAGCACGCTTAGACATTTGGTCAATAGTATGGGGTGCTGGTCTAAATACGTACTAAAATGAAGTGCAAAGAATGTAAATCAGAGTTAAGAGAATAACTTTTGGGTGTCCTGCACGATCACCTGTTTCCATCGTGTAGGATAATTTGAAATGTCAGAGTTTCAGTCAGCAAAATCATTTTAATTTAAGTGTTCTTATTTCGAAACCTTTGCATGGGCTCATTCCCCTTATATTTAATACAAAGAGAAACTTAACAAACCTAATTCTGTAAGCCCATGTACCGTTTGAACACTATCAAGTCCGATATTCTAAGAGCAAAGTCCTATTCCGTACCATTCACTGAAAAACTGTATTGTACTAAATCATAATAGCAAATAAATTTATGAAAGGAACAAATCATATTCATAAAATTTGAAATTTAGAAGAAAGTTTTAGGCATTATTAGCCTTTAAAAAATCGGGTCATCAGCGGGGAACCAGCGCAAGACTTGTTTCGGTGCCATTAATCCCCGGACAAGTCATTCTGCTAACTGGTGGCACCATGTTTGCATTTCCAATACAAACATCCCGAGCTGATGTATTACGGAATAAAGCGAATATGATGTTCCTTAGTTAATAGGCCTACTTAAAAACGTAGCCCACATGACATAAATATGATAAAACTACACCTAACACTCATGATTAGGCCGAGCAAAAATGAATAAAATAATAAACCATCCCACACTTACCTACAGCGCCTGGTCTTACAACTCACCTGACGAGGCCTACCTAACGGACTGATCAGATTAAACTGATTAAACCAGCCTTTCAACTTCAAAGTTAAAGTAAACGCAAATATAACGACGTGACGTAAGGGAGTCACGCTATTAATTGCGTCACACCTGAAAACTGGTCAGATCTTCGTTGTCCCGTTTCAGCAATAAAAATAGGCCTATTTATTATAAACTCGCTGTATTTCACAGCCGATGAAATCACTACTAATGGGTAGATCTGTATTAATAACGAACCAATTACATAAGATTTAATGTAATTTTTTAAATTCTAGGTTTAAAAAGCCAAATGAATTAACAAACGGGTCATTAGTGGGAAACCTTGAGCTGAAATTACCGTCATGAGGCATTTTAACTCTCAATCTCGAATCGTCTCTAAGATGCATTACAAGTTAGGGGTTTGGTTGGGTTGGGCGGTGGGGGGGGGGGGGCACTGTACATTTTGGAGCAACTATTCATCTATTCATGTACCTTTTTTCTTTCCTATTTAAACTAAAACCTTACTTATTATATCTAAAATCTAAATAAATGAGCAGTTCTATGTAGATATATAAATTGCTAAGTGAAGCTAGGAAATAATAATAATAATAATAATAATAATAATAATAATAATAATAATAATAATAATAATAAAATACACATGTCTGATACCCTCTGCGGCTTGGACCCAGCTCGAGGCATTCTCCCAACCCCTAGTAGTTTCTACTCCACACAGAGGAAACCAGGCATGTAAATATTAGACTATAAAATTTATTATTTTAAAAACCTTAATGGAAGTCATGTAGGCCTATCTGGCGCATAAGAAACACATAAGATAAATATAACTATGAAGCTTGTAAGAAATTTTTGACATTTAAATTATTTATGATGTAATAGAGAGCCAGAACGTATTAAAATTGGAGAAGCCATATTTCAAAACAAATTCTGGATGTCTGCAACAAAAAGTGTTAAAATATTTTTTCAAAGGCCTTGTTTCATAACCTCTTGATATAAGTTTATTGTAAGTAAATTTAACTCTAAATGCAAAATCTATAAATTTATCCGAAACACGACTGAAACGTAATATTTGAGATAAAAAAAGTATTATAACCCAATTTCACCGAGATATTACTATCTGGAAAAGGATAATTAACAACTTCAAAATTGAAATCATCTATTTTGTGATAAATTTTAGTCACAAAACTATTATCAATTATCATAATATCTAAATCTAGAAATACATCATGATAAGGATCAACATCATTGCTCTTTAAAGGAATTTCTTTGGGGTAAATTTTATTAGCAATTTCGAAGAAATTTTCAACGTTTGGGCAAGCGATATCATCAATATATCTTGAAATGAAGGACAATTTTTTAGCCAGGTGAAAATCTGTTTTCATTAGATTTTGCATGAATTCAAATTCAAGCCATGTTAAATACAGATCAGCAAGTAAAGGAGAGCAATTACTACCCATCGGGATTCCATTTGTTTGTTGAAATATGTGACATCCAAATGTAACAAATGTATTATCTAAAAGAAAATGAATTGCATCTATAAGTTGTCCTATAGTGTAAGATTTCCAGTTATTTTCCTTCTTCATTTTTTCTGACCAAAATGATGTTTTATTAAAAACATTGATATTCATATATTTGTGAGCCGAATGTTTGAACATTTTGATAATTATTTTTTTCCAATATTAATATAACTTTTTGAAGAGGTAAATTTGTATAAAGTGTTGAAAAATCAAAAGTGTGTATACTCTTAGCTTTCAAATTTTTGATTTTTGAAATAAATTCCATAGAATTATTAATACTCCAGAAACAATTGATACCTGTGTACCTTTGAATTGCAGAACAGTATTTATGAAAATGTTTTCTGATAGTAATTAAACAAAGAGTTACTTCCACTGATAATTGTTTAGTGCTACAATTAGATGCTCATGCTATAAATCGAGATTTATAAGGATTTTTATGCAGCTTAGGAATCCAGAATATTAAAGGAAGTGAATGATCTTTATCAGATGTTTTGATATTGCAATTTTGTAACATGTAATTTTCGTGAAAATTTAATATGTCATCTTTATGTTGGTGCACTGGTAAGTAAACATCATTACCTTTTATACCTAAATTGTTGTTTATACCTAGTTCTTTCTTTAAAACGTCAATGTAATATTTTTTACAAATAATTCCAAAGTTGTTATCAGCTTTATCAATAGGACAAATGACAAATCTTTCATGAAAATCTTTCAAATAAATAGAGACCTCTGTCTTTTTAAAAATGCTTGATACAAATTTCTTATTTTTTGCTTTGAGGGCGAATAATTTATCTTTAATGACTTTTTTCACATTTATAGACCAACCTTTAAATTCTGAAACATTTTTCTTTTCCATTCTTGCACATTGGACTGAGAAAATGTCAATGGATTCGCATAGAGATTTATAAACGTTTTGAAAGTTTAAGGAGTGACTTTCTCTGAATTTAGTACCCTTTTTCATTAAATTCCTCAGTTTTATGTTCTCAATTATGTTGAGATCTCCTGTAAAAACATGTTTGTGAAATGAATCTACAAATTTACAGTACTTGTCATTTGTTAAACAGTCACACGTATTATTCACAAAAATATTAATATCTGAAATGTTTAACAGTGTATTTTTATAGTTTAAAATTGATTGCCCAATATTCTTTCCATATTTAAACGAAATAATTGGAGGTTTATTATATTTACAATTAGTTGGGATCATCTTTTTTACAAATGGAAATTTGAAAATTGATTGAATATTAAGCTGGTCTATAATTTTATGCATGAAAGTTATACTACAGAACAATCGGTCAGAGTTTCTTATCTTTGTACTTGGAGCTTTTCTCAATAATGAAGTATAGGCATAAATTATTTTTTTTAATTCTAAACGTGTATTAAGGCCTACTTACTCATTAGAGCCAATATGTTCATTTAATTTAAATATATCTCTACTTGCCAGTCCTCTGAGAGCAATATATAACAAGTTTCTACCTTTATTGTAAAGTATTAGTAATTTATCAATTACTTCAGAAATATTTAGATCACTACAAATTCTAAATTTCTTTGATTTCCTGTGTCCATGACTGCGTTTTCTCCGTGTAAAATTTGCCGAATTATTGAAAAAAGGAGTATTAGAATAATTTAAGCAAGTCAAGTCAACTTTTCTTATGTCACCAAAACCAATTAATCTGTCGTTTAAACCAAAGGGATTAGCTGAATTCAATTTTTTTATCCAATAATCTTCCATTAGCCTTAAATCATGTGCCAATGCCAATTTATCAGCATTATCTGTAGACTCAATATAATCTATTATTTAAATTTTGCAATCAAGATGTGAATGATCTTTCGATTGAAAGTGATTGCATAGGAACGTATTTAACTTATTATTAACAATGCTCGATTTATGCTGACTAAATCTAGCTTTAATTGTTTGAATCGTCATTCCTATGTATTGAATATTACACTTTTTGCACTCAAGTAGATAAATAACATTTTTTGAGTTGCAATTTAATGTTAAAGAATTTTGCTGTGGGGATTTTAATTTAAAAGCTTTCCCAGTAATATTACTGGTGAATCCATTGCTTTTTATCAAATAGGACTTACAGAATGTACAGTGACATGTTAGGTCAAACCCAATATCTAAAGCAGAGTTCGAGGCAACCTCTGCACTGTTTAAAACTTTTATGTCGTCACTCATTTTTGATTTGGAAAGATTTTGTACCAGAATATAGCATGTCCATAAGATCCGTTATTCAATACTCATAGTCCGTAAGTAAAGTAGTCGTCAACAAAGAACCAAATCTTACAGTAAGGAATGTTTAAATTTCCCATACCAAAATGGACGCATCAGAATCTAATGATCGGAGACCAGCCTTAAACAGATTTATCCGCCAGCATCAAAAGTATGAAGCTACTCATATTTAATACAGAGAGAAACTTAACAAACCTAATTCTGTAAGCCCATGTACCGTTTGAACACTATCAAGTCCGATATTCTAAGAGCAAAGTCCTATTCCGTACCATTCACTGAAAAACTGTATTGTACTAAATCATAATAGCAAATTAATTTATGAAAGGAACAAATCATATTCATAAAATTTGAAATTTAGAAGAAAGTTTTAGGCATTATTAGCCTTTAAAAAATCGGGTCATCAGCGGGGAACCAGCGCAAGACTTGTTTCGGTGCCATTAATCCCCGGACAAGTCATTCTGCTAACTGGTGGTACCATGTTTGCATTTCCAATACAAACATCCCGAGCTGATGTATTACGGAATAAAGCGAATATGATGTTCCTTAGTTAATAGGCCTACTTAAAAACGTAGCCCACATGACATAAATATGATAAAACTACACCTAACACTCATGATTAGGCCGAGCAAAAATGAATAAAATAATAAACCATCCCACACTTACCTACAACGCGCGGTCTTACAACTCACCCGACGAGGCCTACCTAACGGACTGATCAGATTAAACTGATTAAACCAGCCTTTCAACTTCAAAGTTAAAGTAAAACGCAAATATAACGACGTGACGTAAGGGAGTCACGCTATTAATTGCGTCACACCTGAAAACTGGTCAGATCTTCGTTGTCCCGTTTCAGCAATAAAATAGGCCTATTTATTATAAACTTGCTGTATTTCACAGCCGATGAAATCACTACTAATGGGTAGATCTGTATTAATAACGAACCAATTACATAAGATTTAATGTAATTTTAAAAAAAATATATATATATATATAATATATGTCAAAGTATTAGATTTTACAACTGGCGTTTACCAGTACAGAACAAAAAACTCTCTAGATAGCCAGCTATCTTATCATTTGCTCATAAATATGCTTTAAAATACTGAGGTTTTGTCCCATGGCACAATCTTCCCCAAATTTTCATATGTTCATTACCTGAGTCACATTTCGCACAACCTCTATATGATTTAAAATTACTGAGTATGTACATCCACGTCTATCGGCTGTTATCATTGCTTCGTTTTATTAACTCGCCTCAATTTTGAATTATGTGTATATTTATGTGCTTGCTATATGGCTACAATGAAGCACATTGTGTGCTGATTGTTTTTTTCCAAAGAGGGCATGATACCTCTGTTGAGAGTGTGGTGCGATAAATATCGTTCCAGTGCTAAAGGTCGGTTTGAAACAGCTGTTAGGTACGAAATAGCAAAACAGACTGTTCATTGTTTTTGAAAGAGCTGATACAAGTACTTTCTTGCCAAGAAAAGCTGTACCAGGTACGGATTGTGAGTGGCTTTGTGCATTACATTTGTCCTCAGTTCACATGCAGATAGCAAGGTAGAACTTTCTACATTCTGTACGTTACATCCCAAATGCATGTGGCCTGTATCCTTTAAAAGCCCAAATACATGCTTGTGCCAGCATTACCGACTTCAGCCCTGAAACAAAAATGTTTGAGAAGAAAAGGAATACCAGTTCAACAAGCTGTGTAGCCTAACACGAGTGCGACTGACCAATTGCTTTTAATGCTGATTAGCATATCCAATGAGATGATTATCATTTTGACTTGCAACATAAGAGTCACAAGGAATGAAAAAATAGAAGAATATCACAATTTGCAACAAATATAGAAGAAACACACACAAGACAAACTGATCAGCGACATTATGAAAGACATTTAAGAAGAAGTCCAACTGCACATGGAACCCATCACCACACAATAAAAGGAAATTGGACGACGAAAACAAAATCTGCCTGAAGGCCTTTTTGGCATCTATATGAATTTTGCTGAAAACCTTGCGTGCATAGTAACAGAAGCATAGAGTGTTTGGTACGTATCTCTTCACCTGGTGATCATTTATTTCAATAATAAGAGTGGAATTAAGCAGCATAAATTTATCGTTGCTATTTCCGAAAATAATGTGCATAATACAAACATTGTTTTCGCAGTTTTGCAATATTAAGTGGCAAAAACATAAAAGGTTGGGCCGGACCCTGCCGTAACCTCCAACTTCTTAACTGACAATCTAAAAAATAGAGAAATCGGAATCACGAAAATGTTTTAAGGGTGAACTTTTCGCGGAATCACTTCGATCAAGGCATAGTAAGGAAAGCAGGCCAAGCGTTTTTTTAGATGAAGCTGTAAAACAACAACAACAGGAGCAGCAGAAGTAACACAAGCAAGAACAAGAGCAAGAACAACAACAAAGCAGATACTTAACGCCAAAAATATATGAGTTTAGGAAAGTCGCTTAAATGGATTTCATGTTCGCTTCAAAATGCTTCAAAGCCCGAAAGACACCAGCCAATGTTCAAATTAAAGGAATCATTGGTACGCTTATATTTAGTGGTATGGTCTGATTCCGTCTGTGACGCACCTCAACAAAAGACACTACCTGCTCTTGTGAAAAATGATTGGTAAAGATGCCTCTGCGACTTGTTACCATTGGTGCGAACCTCATGACAAGAAAAAACATGTGAATAGGCAAAATGAAAAAGTTTGTGATAATTCTCGACAGGGCAATGATTGTTACTACTAATATGCTATTCTTAGATCATGGTAATTGTACACTGGTATTCCTGAAATTAATGTATTGTATAACTGATTCATCTATAACCAAATATATTGTATTTACATGGTAAAAAAGTGCACAAAACTTCCGGATTGTGAAAGGTATATCTAAGTGTAATTTTTGTGACGTTCACGTTTGTAGGCACAAAACAGTTTATATTATAGAATATGTAGATGTGTTTGGTGCTTTCACATAAATGCCACTCTGTATTCTTGTTGATCTGCATATATTAAATGACACATTGACAAATAATACAACTTTGCTCACCAAAAAAAGAGCGATGGTGTAAACGTGTATGTGATTTAAAATTGTATGTTGTACGTAATCAAGTGAAACAAGTTTATTTCGACGCATACTCTTTCAAGTACATATGAACTTGTCTTGAGCTTGTGCAATGGATAAAACGTTACTTGCTTGATAAGAGGTTACAATGGGATACTTACTTTATCTACTAAATTTGTGTTTTTAAGCAAGCATAAATACTTTTTGTCTCAAGTCAGGAGTGAAATTTGTTTCTTCACATTGGTATTAGAAAAGAAATGTTGATGATTTTGCAAGTCTGGATTCTCTTTGCTGTCATTGTTGGGTTTCGGGATTAATGAATATGGATCATGTTTTTCTGTACTATGTGAAAATTACTTAATTGGTTATGTTGTGCTGCGGGCTTTGTTCTCCGACTCATAGTTACAGTGGAGGTAGAGTGTATTTGTAATGTCCCAGATTCATAAATATCACAAAACCGATGTAGGCCTACTTTACTCTTTTGCTGAAAACTTAGGTGACTGATAAGTCGGGAGAACTAAAAGGTGATAGGCCTAACAGGTCTCTTTTTATTTTCGGCAAAAGTAATGAAATTTGTGTTTTTGGTGGGTAGGCCTATATGCATTTTGGAAATGAACTAGTGTCTGCAGCTAATGATGAATATTTCTAAGGTTGAGAGGACCGGTTTAAAACCACCAGTTGCCTTTTATGGGTGACTGCCTGTCTCAAGTCAGGAGTGAAATTTGTTTCTTCAAATTGGTATTCGAAAAGAAATGTTGATGCTTTGGCAAGTCTGGAATCTCTTTGCTGTCATTGTTGGGTTTGGAATTAATGAATATGGATCATGTTTTTCTGTACTATTTGGCATCATGATGACATTGAAATATTTGCCAAACGATTGAATTAAGCTGTACTTTTTGGTCTTTAGATTCCTACTCTCTCTAAAAAAAAACCTCCAGTAATAAAATTAAGGTAAGACTGGCACCTGAATAAAATCACATATTCCCCATTTCCATGGTGCAATTTGATTTCATTCACAGTCTGACTATGTCTAGCCTCATTAACATTTTCCAGTGCTTATAGTAACGCCTAACATCTGGTATTCCCATATGTACATACATACATATATATCTTAAATACAAAAAAAAAATATTGATTTTGTTAAAAAAAAAATCAGTTATGTGCAAGGTTTTGGAGTCCACAACCACTGTTTTACTCAAAATAAAATATCCATAGTTTCAAAAACTTACCTCAATTTTATATTACTTCTATGTCAGTCAAAGTTTTAAAACATATTACCCAATTGTCGTTGTATAAAATTCTTGTTGTCATGACTTCTTGCGCGGCAATTTAAAATTTGCTAAGTATAAGATACAAGTAATCTATCAAGGATACCTGTCTGCAAACCAACTAAATATGAACATTTTACATTAAATATTATGAAATTCTTCTTATCTCAACTGAATGGACACATGGCTGAATGTATACGACACTGGTCTTGCGAACTATGCAGATGCTTATTAGCTTGTTTGGTTTTGCTTGATACCAATTTTGCACTTTATTCCCGTATTTTGAAAGTGATGTTGCTTACTTTTATTTTTAACATTGACAAGCTTATTTTTAACAGTTGAGGTGAAAATTTCGGAAATTTTCGATTTTAAAAACATATCTGTTGTACATTGATACAACAAAGGGGGTGGGGGTATATGGAAGCAAAGATAAATAGAATATCTTCGATTTTTATGTGTTCCAAGTTTGAAGTCAAATTGGGGTGTGTTGGGGGCAGGCCCTCCCATATATATATATATATATATATATATATATATATATATATATATATATATATATATATATATATATATATATATATATATATAAAATAGATTATAGCATGCTTTGATGACGGTAAGAAGTATATCAACAAGCAATGGATGCCATATGGCAGAACGAGTGAGCCAACCCAACGAGTTCTGCTTCACGATATCCAGTGTGAGTTGATTACTTCATATCGTCTACTAAGCATGCTATAAATTTTTATCTCATGTTTGGATCGACTTGTACATTTCAATACACTAAGCAAAATTAGAACGATATTTGCAGAAAGGCTGCTGCTCATTTACACAATTATTAATAAAACCAGAAGAGTACCGATACCACCGGAAGAGTGCCGATAGCACCGGAGGAGCACTGATAAATCATATCGCGGCACTGTATCATTACGCCTATAATACGGTATTTATACAAGCCTGATATATTACTAAAATCGTCCCAAACAGGATGTATATATATATATATATATATATATATATATATATATATATATATATATTTATATATTTATATTTATATATATATATATATATATATATATATATATATATATATATATATATATATATATATATATATATATATATTTACATACTGGGTCAATTTATGTACTTTCCACCCCACTTTATCTTGAGTCACAATGCCAAAACAGGGGCGTCCTCCAAGCAATATCAATCCTAATTTATATATATTTTTGTTATAATTAAGACTTATGACTATATTATGACATGGTATCTTTCATGGTATACATTATACTCTGTATTAATTCATCCATTTTGATATGTGTGAAATATGTGGCTAAAGCACAGTACATATTGCGTAGCATTTCTGAACAACACTTCATTTAACCCACATTAACAGTTTTCGCGATGCTTGCTACTTCTATCTGAACATAGTCTACCACTTAATTTTGATGAAATATCAATCACAAATGTAATAAATAGATCTACATCGTCATTTACCCGTCTTTTCCGTCGGTAGCGAGCTAGGTACATTTATCTTCTCATATTGCGGGGCAGCAGCATGACTTGGCAGTGTTTCATTTTGCCCCACACCACCCCAATTGCAATTGTGTGACACCCTGTTTCTCTCTTTACAAATTCCACCGAATTGCCCTCCTCGCCTAGTTTACCAAACCACAAGCTTTACATCCGTCGGAATATGTAATACATGTACTGACAACTGCAATTTCCCTCCTTTTTTTATCTCTACATAAGTAGCTGAGCTTCTGTTTGGTTCTGTGGTCAGAAACATTTTACTCTTGTTTCTTTTTTTAAGCCCCCCCCCCCCAATACCCAACCCACTTTTACCGTGTGTCCACTATTGTATTTGTGTTTTGAAATTTACTCTCATGTCTGTTAACAATTATTTCTGCACCACTTATTTGTTTCCCGTCAAATTAACTCATCATCATAATGGCCTCAGATGCCTGTCTCCAGAAATTGCACCAGTCAACTGCACTTGCACTGTTGGAATACATTTCATTTATTATAAATATTGGGGCATACCAGAAGTCCACAGGTAACTGAATTCTATTATTTCTTCTAATGTAACATTGGGAACTGAAAACCCACTCTCTTATCATCTGCTTTTCAACTTTTGCATGCCCAGTTTACTTCATTTTTCACTATTTCGAAGAGGTATTAGCTACAAGTTTCGTATCCTCACCGCAGGTTGCACATATATGCATTGCTCTCAAGTAGTTATTGTTCATCAGCCATTCTGTAAAAGAATAAATATTTTAATGTGGAAGTTTTTTTTTGTCTTTGGTTGACAAGACATTTAGAATCAGGGACTTACAGGTTGTCTTTACGCTATTATCTGTGTAGCGTGTCTCACAACATCCTGTACTTGACCCAATCCACGTATCCTTGTCACTGGTAACAGGAATACATTGCATACCGTTCTTAACCTCCATGTTCAGGTCCTTTTCCCTTTCTATTTCTTTCATATTTTTGTCAGTTTAACAAAATTCCCCTTTCTGATCCCTGTGGCCTCTCCACCGCCAGAATCTGTTGAAAATTGATCTGGCATATTTGCATTTTTACGATCGTTGAAATCCAAATATTTTTCATTTGCACAGGTAACTGAACATTTTCCCCTATACTGTATAAATCAATCTGATTAGGATTGGTAAGTAGTTGGTGAAGTGAAACGTGTTTGCAGTTAATGCATAAAATGGTTGTGTTGGCTTCACAGACGGTTTGTCCTTTTGCTATCATAATAGAAGCACATGTCCATGGCAAAAAATTGCGTGCCGAATTACCGGATCGGTCACCATAAGTTATTGATTACTTGGTCGAACTTAAATATTGATTCCTTGCTGAAGCCTTCAACGCAGTCCCTTACGGGCCATAATTTTACTTATAAAAATATATAATAGTTTTATTATAAGATACTAATGTATGTGATGAACCTTTGTGTTACATGAATATATACGCCTTTGTTTGTAGCCTTGCTACCGTGCATACAGACAAGAACTACAGATGTGTTAATCAAAACAGGGAAATGTTGTTTCACCCATAGTCGCGTTTGGCTAAATATTTCCATACACTGTTCACAAAATCAGTTGGAAAACAGTCGTCATGCATTCTATGCAGGCTTTCTAGGTCTGCTTTCCATTATATCATTCAATGTTTCAGCTTCTGTGCGCCCACAGCTCATGACACAAACTTCAGTCAAGTCGTGCTTGGATGAACACCATTGAAAGAAATATTCTTTGTTTCAACATATTCACAGCTCTTGACTTGTTTTGACATGCTGCAGTCACTCTTCTAGTGTCGCACATTGACTGAGTCAGTTTACTTTTTGTGCAATGTCCCTAGCTTTGGTGGACTTGTTGATTCAGATCATTGTTACGTTAGGTGCAGCTCTATGTTTACTAATACTTGGCTATGTTGAAAAAGTCTCAAGTCAGGAGTGAAATTTGTTTCTTCACATGGGTATTAGAAAAGAAATGTTGATGCTTTGGCAAGTCTGAAATCTCTTTGCTGTCATTGTTGGGTTTGGAATTAATGAATGTGGATCATGTTTTTCTGTACTACTTGAAAATTACTTCATTGGCTATGTTGTGCTGTGGACTTTGTTCTCCGACTCATAGTTATTGTGGAGGTAGAGTGTGTTTGCAATGTTCCAGATTCATCAGTATAAAAAAAAGGAGGTAGGCCTACTTTACTCTTTTGCTGTAAACTTAGGTGACTGATAAGTCGGGAGAACTAAAAGGTGATAGGCCTAACAAGTCTCTTTTATTTTTTCGGCAGAAGTAATGAAATTTGTGTTTTTGGTGGTTAGGCCTATACATTTTGGAAAGGAACTAGTGTCTGCAGTTAATAATGAATATTTCTAAGCTTGAGAGGACCGGCTTGAAACTACCAGTTGCTTTTTATGGGTGACTGCCTGTCTCAAGTCAGGAGTGAAATTCGTTTCTTCACATTGGTATTAGAAAAGAAATGTTGATGCTTTGGCAAGTCTGAAATCTCTTTGCTGTCATTGTTGGGTTTGGAATTAATGAATATGGATCATTTTTTTCTGTACTATTTGACAATTACTTCATTGGCTATGTTGTGCTGTGGACTTTGTTCTCAGACTCATAGTTATTGTGGAGGTAGAGTGTGTTTACAATGTTCCAGATTCATAAATATCACAAAACCTATGTAGTCCTACTTTACTCTTTTGCTGTAAATTTAGGTGACTGACAAGTCGAGAAAACTAAAAGCACACTGACTTTGTTGAAATTGCCAATAAGAGTGTAAAATCATGCATCCCGTATAGCGAAATTATATACACCAACAACTGGCTTACATAAGGAAAGAGCATAATTATGTTTAAGTGAGATCCGATGATGATAAAATATTACCACAATTCTCCAGATATGATCCATCTCGGCATCCCCTGTAATTTCCAAGGTAATCGATATCATACAAACAAACCATCGAGGTATTAATCGAATATGTTGCTGATTTGCACTGGAATTCAGAAGATATCATACCTTTGCCTGAAGTACACACATAGGCAATAGCTATCAATAACCCTATAGCAGGCACTCTGGATTAGTAGAACCCAGCATATAATTTGACCTCATACATATGATACTTTCACACTACCATTAACATCGCCATCATCATTTTAAGCTGCACTTTTGAAACTACAACGTTGTTTAAAACGCTAGCATCTACATTTAGGCAGAATATATTTTATTATCAACATGGTTTAAGGTTACCATATTGAACCTGCAAACTTGCTAAAACCAAACATATAATTACATGTAAAGCTCAAATACAATAAAACGGTAAGTGTTGTAACAGTTCTGTAAAAATACATTGGGATGGGTCAACGGTTGGCTGGCAAGAATCATTGCTAACATGCCATAATATAAATCTAATGTTGACAATGTTCGCTTGAACATCAATGTTATTGGTTTTTTTTGTAACATTAACATCACACCGGTCTGGGCAGTAAGCGTAATTTTGCCTCTCTCTCTCTCTCTCTCTCTCTCTCTCTCTCTCTCTCTCTCTCTCTCTCTCTCTCTCTCTCTCTCTCTCTCTCTCTCTCTCTCTCTCTCTCTCTCTCACACACACACACACACAAACACACGTTTTGTTATAACAAGTTTTCTTGTTATTGCGAAAAACTATTTCTTTATAATAAAAAAAAAATTAAATCGCTCTTCGTGAAATTAAAAACACTTTTTATCACAACTAAATCATTTTTCGTTATAACCCAAAGTTTTTTTGTTGTCACTTAATAGGTTTCGTTATAGCTAACAAACGTTCTGTAACAAACAAAAGCTTTCTCGTTATAACTGAAGAACTTTCCTTCATATCCAAAAGTTTTGTTCCGATAACCCAAAGTTTTCAAAAAAAAAACTTCGTGATAACCAAAAGTATTCTGCATGTGACTAAATCATTTTCGTTATAACTAAAAAACTTTTCGTTAAAACGTAAAGTTTTCTCGTTATAACTACATAACTTCTCGTAACAAGTAAATTACAATTCATTATAACCAAACGTTTTCTCATCATAACTAAAAACCCTTTCGTAGCAGCCAAAGGTATTTTCGTTATAACTAAAAGACTTTTTGTTTTTCCAAAGGTTTCCACGTTATTACCAAAAATTTATTCATTGCTGAAATGTACTTGTCAACGGGGAGTATCGTTGCATCCCTGCACCAGGTTCACAAACAAAGTCAAGGTCATGTATTCCCCCACTAATTTCACCATGTTGTACAGTAAAATATGAACTTCGGTTATTATTTAGTCCAGATGCAAGCAACTTTATTCAACGAATGAAATTCATGAAACACGAACAAGAAAACCAGACTTTTAATTTTGTTTTCAATTTATTTTTTACAAATAAGTTTGCAAATATTGGGGGATGGCTGTTCATCTGTATTGGCAAATTAAAGCCTATTTCGCATGAGATTGTTACACACATTTTCAATTTATTTTTTACAAATAAGTTTGCAAATACTGGGGGATGGCCGTTCATCTGTATTGGCAAATTGAAGCCTATTTCGCATGAGATTGTTACACACATTGACAATCATTTAAATTGGCTGCACAATTGCACACTTTGTGATGTTTTCCTGACTACCAGTAACTGCTGTACATTATCTAAAAGCTCTATTTGTGATCTGATTACTGATGAAGATTAAATGTAAGCATTGTTACATGCATACACAATAGTATATAGTTATTGCTGAAAAGCAATTGTCAAAAATTCAAAACGTTTGGCTTTTTCATGTCTTAAAAGACACTTTTGGAGAAAACTAACACCTATTTCAACGTGGAATATGTCTGCATAAATATCTCAACAAGTCAAAGAACAGACCCTAATTCATCAAAGAACGAATTAAAATGAAATCAGAACCAAAATTAAGTCTAGCAGAATGAATTTAAAATGATTAAAAGAATCACTATAACTTTGATTCGAAATGCTGCTTGTGCTATGTCCTGTATATATTTTTTTGTAATGCACACGCCCCGGGTCTTCTATTTTCAGGAAAAGGACAACAAAGCAAATTTCAAATCAAAGCAAACAAAAAGTTCTGCTTATGCCTACTTGCATACAGTTGTTCTGTCTCAGTCTGTATAAGCTGTCTTGTACTCTAATTCCCCCCCCCCCAAAAAAACATGTTTCTTCTCAACACTTTGCTAATAAAAAAGCAGCACCGATCTACTGTGACAGGTACATACACATCTTTGAAACCACTGAATAACAATGAATGGCACCTGCCTTAAGAGACAGAACCACCAGGTTGCAAATGCAGTCTTCAAATTGAATTATTAATAGGGTATCAAATGGGATATACTAAAAAAAATGAAAAATAGATTAAAAAAAAAAAAAAAACACACAAAAACAAAAAACAAAAAACAGAAAAAAAAGAAAGACTAAATTATAATAAAAAGAAAGGAACCCTTCCTTTCTTCAAAATTTGAAACCACATATCAGGTGGTAAGGTTAGGGGCAAATACTTCATGTTAACTCAACGGAAAGCAATTAATTTTGCCAATCACCATTTCACCATCGAGACTGTCCTCTCATTGGGGTTTGGGTCATAGTGCAACATGTGAGGAAGTCAGACTGTCACAGGCCTCACAGTCTGGCCTGTCATAGCTGCAGTGCCGTAGAGTCTGTCCCACTATTCCCAGGGCAGTGTGCATAGTACGTGGTGTCATATGGAGGTTTAGGTGGAGATGCGCTATGTGACGGAGTGTGTCGCTCTGTCAAGGTGACATTGTACCAGTCTACACTAGTTGTTCAGTCATGGATGTTTGGGCAAATGGCCCGACATGTAACGAATTTGTTGCACTGTTGCAGCAACAGGGTGGCAGTCTTCCTAAGCTGTGCACTCATGGAGCTTACAGCCATAGTGTGACATGTGATAGACTATCCTGGGTGCAGTCGGCATAGCATTTGGAGTCATAGAGGCCTTGATGACTGTTGCCATTGGAGTGCAAAAGTATACATTAGTTGTCCAGACATGGAGGTTGGGCAGCAGTGCGACAGGCCACATTAGGTATATTGTCATGGTATAGGCAGCGGCGTGACATGTGGCGGAGGGTCTCACACAATTCTCCAGATTTGATCCATCTCGGCATCCCCTGTAGTTTCCAAGATAATCGATGTCATACATACAAACCAAGGACATACTAATTTTGTATGTTGCTGATTTGCACTGGTATCCAGATGAGCTTGTGCCATCGCCTAAAGTCCATACATAGGTAAACACAATCACTGTACTAATTGTGGGTACACTTAATTAGTGGAACCTTGTGTAATATTTGACCTTACAAGAATGATACTTCATCATCATCATCATCATCATCATCATCATCATTCTAGGCTACCCACTAGTGACAGCACAACTTTCTAAAAACCCACCATCTACATCCATATAAGATATGATTGCATATCAGTATGATGTACGATTACAAAAATCTAGAAATATTTATAACCAGGGCAAAAAAGGCGGACAATCTAATTAAGTATAAAGCTTAAGTAAAACTAAGAGATAGGTGTTCATCCCACAGTTTTATAAATGGGTTGAGAAGGGTAAAGTAATCTACAAGCAAGAAGCATTTACAAAATGCCAGAATATTAATCTTGTATAAGTTATGATTCGGGAAAATGAATTTTGTTGAATTGAAAATGATTAATATCACATCAATTTTAGTTTCCCTTCGAAGAGACGTAGGTAGAAAATGACGTCAGAAATTGAAATATTCCAATTTTGCCCTTAATAGGAGAATCCAGATGCGGGAAAAGCTCGGGGATATTAATAGTTAAGCATGCTTTGTTGCTGTGATGTTTCGTAAAAAAATACAAATGTGCAGATGTGTTGCTTGGCGAAGGCAAGGTATATATCATACATTTCCTTTTTACCTACAAATATGCGTCACATTTCGCAATAAAATTGTTCATGACATTACATGAAAGAGAAATGTTTCACCTGCTGCGATACTAACATGTTTCAAAGACTTCGTCCTCGGGTGGATTGCTGGGGCAATTGGCAATACCATCGCACACATACCGCCAGGGGATAGTTGACCCATCATAGCATTGAAAGGCAACACTCCTGTCGTATTTATCTGAAGCATGCAAATACGAATACATATCTTGCACAAAACGTTTTGGTAACAAAGAGCATCAGTTATTTTTACAATAGTGTCGGCGTGCCGTCTTTGATACCAATTGCAGAAAAAACTTTCCATTACCCTGTGTTGAATGGAGTCAAAGCAGTCCAGCATCATGCTGCACATCAAGAGAACATCATTTTGTAGCAAGAGGTGGCAACACCAGACTTTACATAGGTTAATTTGATATCAAGGGTTTACTGCACTGCTACATGGCTTCAGTAAATTTCGTGAAATGCAGAATATTTTCCATTAACAACGAAACAATTATTTCATACGCGGGTGTTAGTTCAGTTTAAGAAAAAGAAGAATGTTTATTATCACACACGTACCACATATCGACTCATCAGAATTATCTTCACAGTCCCCTTCAAAATCACACCTCTTGCCAGCTGAAATACATCTTCCACTGTCACAGCGATACGCCGACGCATTGCATGGTGCAAAAACTTCATTGGAAATAAACAGTAACACGAAATTTGACAAATTGTTCAACATAGTACCAATCTCACATTTATTTCTGTCACTATAATAAAGCAAACAAAGACATTTTTCAGTCACCTTAAGTTAAAAAGATGCGAACAATAGAACGTGGGAAATTGCATTTGTAGTTTTTAAATTGCTAAAAAAATTCAGTTAATGTGTTATCCACTATCGGCCACCAAATAGGACGCCAAAAAAGCAACTTTCTATCACTACCATGCAGCTGAAAATGAACATTATTGCAATATAAGTCTTCTTCGAGACCTCATTGTGACAATGCGGTAATAACTTCTACAGCTTACGTAAAGACACTTATTTGTGACCAAGCACAGGACTTAAACTATATAGGTCATAGAATTTACCGCAGGCGTTTTCGTCAGCATTATTTCCACAGTCCCGGTTAAGATCACAGTATAAAGACATATGGATGTAATTTCCATCTCCACACGCAAAGCCAGCTGGACCTGAAACTCAAATATGATTAATATTTAACTTTCTTAAACACTCAATTACTTTTTTAAAATTTGGAACATCAACTGTGAAACTTTTCCAACTAAGTCCATCAAGCAAGAAGTTCATCGTTTGCTCATGCAATTGATGTGTAACCTTTTTTCATAACCAGAGAGTTAGAATGGCAACGAGTTGAAAGGTTGGAAGGTGGTCATACACCAAAAGATCTAGCTAAAGCAGACAATACATGTTGCTCTTTTCCGTTATTAATAATGGAAAAATCATAATAATCCACCTGGAAATGCAGTATTCATCAGAATATAATTGACGCGTAAGACAAGATTGGAAAAAGATACCCATACTTTGACAATCCGATTCATCTGATCCATCATGACATTCACTGTGATTATTACAGATGTAGGAATCCCAGATACAATCTCCTGATCCACACCTGTACATGAAATCCAAGCAGTATCTCTCCTCTGTAGGCAGCATACTTGTGTTGACATGAAGCGCTGTAGATAGCAGACATAAATATTATGCGAGAATTGTCAATATAGCCTACCGACTTAGGATACAGAAATCGACGGTTTCATTCTCCATGTTGCAGAGTTTCACTTGAAGTGTATCTTCATGATTGGAAAAATATTTGAATATGATAACATTCAGAACCATAGCTCTTTAAAAAGATCAAAGCTAGAACTCAATACTATTGTCTTTCTAGAGTGGTTTGCAATTTCACTTGGGTTATATTACAAAAGCTCAAATGTTTGTTTCGGTTAACCGCATTATTACATTAGAAGATGAGTATGATTAAATTAACTAGCAATAAGATAATATATATCCCGCATATACATACCGGAGTTGAGATAAGAAACCATTTGTCAAAAGCATACATTTTAGCAACTGGGAAATTGTTAGGACAATGACGATTATCATAGAATCGATATATATATATATATATATAAATAAATAAATAAATAAATATATATATATATATATATATATATATATATATATATATATATATATACATATGTATTAATATATTGTAGCAGTCAGGTATGATAGACAATAAAATTGGCACATGAAGATTGTGCACATTCTCTATGGCATTAGGCTCTGGAGTTTGAGGTTTGAACATTACATCGCAAAAGCTCAAGCATTGGGTGTGTTAAACTCCATTATAAAAAAGGAGGATTGAGAAACGAAACATAAATGCCCTAAGAACATAGTTGCTCCTTGTCAACCTTCCAAATACCATTTAAAATCATTAGGACAGTAGTGATTATCATAAAATATGCATACATAAGGAGTAGTCGGGTGTGACTGGCAACACCAATGGCATCACAATTGTGGATATTTTGTATGGCATTAGGGAGGTAAAATAGTACCCCCCCAAAAAAAATAATAATTAAAAAATAAAACAAAACACACACACACACACACACACACACACACACACAAACCCGGCATGGATCAGAAAAAAGGTTTGACCTCGATAAATTGGCTAAGCGCTACATTATTGCACTTGTTGCACATAGACTGTGATCAATAACCACAGGGTAGTAAATGATAAATGTTTTGAACTACTCTTCTCGCCTAATGCAAATCCAGAGAAGAAAATCCATTGCTGATTAAGGCAACCGCTCTCTTACTAGTCATCTGGTAATTTCAAGTGGCATGTACACTCACTATTGGGGAACCTTACCATATATTAAGAGAGGCAAACTAACAGCTGTAGAGGTTATTACGAAAAATAAAGATGGTTGAATTACCTAAATCCTTATCAAATTCGCAGAAATATGTGGCCTGAACTGGTCTTTTACATTGTACCAAACGCCATCCATTAAGGCCCATCAATGCACACTTACTGCCAGGTTGTGCACTTGGTTCCCAGTTTACCTTCCTTACTTTGATTTCGGCATTGGTCCAGTCAGAAAAAATATAAGGTTTGCCATCAGACCATCGGAGCACAGCAGTTTTGTCAAAGTTGGACAACCCTGGCGACAAATAGTAAATCAAATATGTATTTTCATAAATGAATGAATAGATAAATAAATAAATAAATAAATAAATAAATAAATAAATAAATAAATAAATAAATAAATAAATAAATGAATAAATAAACAAACAAACAAATAAATAAATAAATATATAAGTAAATTGTTAATATCATTAGCATTATTACTACTTTTATTCTCAGCTTATTATTGTTGTCATAATTACAGTTGTTGGTTTCTCCTTGTTCTTCTTCTTATTGTTATCACAAGAACTGAATTAGATTATGAAATATTTTATGCGCTATCACTGTGTTTTATTCATTGTTAGCATACAAAATAAAATCTTGATGACAATTTGCATATTTTACCTTCTTGTGTTAGATTACTTAATCTATGTGCATTTACAGCAACCAGATAATAAACTCTCTGTCAGCAAATTTTCTTGTTATACCAAATAATGTTATTAAATAAATTTGGGACAGTGTTTTCATCATACCTATAAACACACGCTTTGTTCCTGCATGAACACTCAAAAAGTTATATTCTTGAGTATCTGCAATGGAAGCAAGATGGCCTCCCATGCTCAAGCAGTCTGAGTGAGCTTCCAACCAGTGTAACTTCCTTTCTGCTTGATAACGCATGTAGTACCAACTGTTCCCAAAGGAAAACCAGCTTCCTTTGTAGTCTGGAAATGAAAGCAGAGTATCGTTACACCAACCATCTTTGTGCTACCATGTTCAAGAGGTGTGGTGAATAGCTTGTGTACCGGGTAGTTACTAAATTCGATACAAATGAGTACCATTTTTCAACACATCTTGTCTCTTGATAACATTCTCGGTATATTCATGATGTGATAAAAACATACACAGTGTAGTTTATGCTAAATGGAAAAAAAAACTTAGTAATGTGGCAGATTTGTCATCATGCAGTATAAAGGATACTTAGCCAGTCAACCTACCACACAATGGCAGGTCACAGTAATCCCATCGATATCTGTTGTCTGTTGTGTAACACCAAAGTCCATTTTCCCCATTGTTAGGATTCCTACAGAAATTGGATGCCTCTTCAAGGGATTTGTCCGGGAAAGACATATCACTTTTAAAGTTATGTTGGTGTGGATACTGCATGTCCCATCTTTGACAGGTTCGTCCATGTTTTGTTGTGTTCAATTTACCTATGTATTCCTTGCCACTTGGTGTTTGTAAGCACTCTTCCTCACAAAAAAAGTCAAAAAAGAAAAAAAAAATGGATAAACTTGAGAATGAGCTTTCAAACTTGGCGAGACTACCACTGTCGCGCATCCACAATGATATAACAAATGATGTCATGTTATTTGCAAAATCTGTTAAGTTGTGTATATTAACATATATTTCCAAATCGTTATTTACAATTTAGGGAAATTTCGTAATTTTTATTATATCGTGGCCGACAAGTGTTTGAAATGTAGATATATATGAAACGTTTGATATCGAGATGAGTAAGACAAAGACGGGTCTATATATATATATATATATATATATATATATATATATATATATATATATATATTTATATATCCATGCTTACTCTCAGATAACCAAATGCACGTCATTCATTTTATAACTTGTGGCTTGAAAGAGGCACAGTTTAGCTTCATAAAGCTACAACTCGCGTTACTGAGGAGTGGAAACATCCTCATCAGTATGAAAAAGATGAAAATGGTTAGCGCCAGGAGGTAGCAATCGTTATCAAAGATAATCATACAGCGATGAAGGTTCATTTGTGTAATATTCTATGCAGCAAAGGCACATTTGTTAAATATATTGATGACAAAAACGTTTTGATTTAACACAGTCACCAATTTTTGAAACGGTGTTTTTCTACAATTTCTGGAGGATACGTATTGCCATTTCTCAAGTTGTTAGTCTCGAAACAACTCTGTGTTTGATGGCATTGGACAGGAAATGCCATTTTACAAGAAAAAAATATCTGTTACCTGAGTCACACAATGGTATGGTGCAGAAGCCTATACGGAATCTTTTCTCTGTGGTAAAGCACCACGGACTTCTGTCCTTGTTTGGATTACGACAGAAGTTTGAAGCTCTCGTTAGATTGAAATTGTCATTAGGAAATGAATCCTCTGTCAAAGCATGCTCATGAGGGTGTTTTTTTTCCCAACGTTGACACCCTTTTTGGCTTTCAGTATAATTCATAACACCACGATAGGATAGCCCTTTTGTGTCGAATAAACATTCTGGAAACAAATATTCAAATTCACAATATATAATGTAAAATTCCACATACCATCGACTACCACATAATGAACAAAATTACTGTTACGTTATTATCAATTTCGAGTATTCAGTTTTAGTGTGAGAGGATATCGGAAGCCATAAACAGTTACTTCCTGTTTTTTTTTTTTCAGAAAAGAGTGACATTGTGATCATGTATAAATGATGAAATACATAATAAATGCACATAAATTTTTGGTTCGTGCATGTTTGGAAGAGAGAATGGTGGTTTCGAGGACTGAAAGTGTTTTATGTTTGTAAATGCGTCAGAGTTCCTCACAGATGCCTGATTAAACTCTCTACAGTAGTGTTCGTAGGAATACGATCCTCGGTACCTTCAGTTGCATATAGGCTGCACATAACATTTTTTCTCCTATCCCCAAGTTTATATATGCTGATTTACTTGAGTCATTTTCTCAGTTTAGGAACACGTGGTTACTGTGAAACATCTGATGCACAAATTGCATCGTTTAAACAGATTTGGATCACAGGTGGTCACATTAGTGTAGCTGTTTATATGTAATACGAGTGTCGCATCAATGAAAGAATCAAATACTGAATATTAAATCAGCAGCCCCTGTTCTAAGTTTTAAAAGGGTCATAAAAACATTGTGACATAAGCCCCAAGTAAACACAGGCAAATCAAGCCACACTGAGGTTACGTCCATGAAATGCAACTGACATAAAATACCAGCACTGTACTGCACGACATGTTAATGATGGTTTTTATTTGCAAATTAAGCAAATAGTCCAGGTAACATTTGGTTCACAGGACATTTATTTTGCTGAGACTATATATATATATATATATATATATATATATATATATATATATATATATATATATATATATATATATATATATATATATATATATATATATATATATATATTGATACCTGTCGCCTTTTTATCAAATACTGCGACCCGCCTCTTGAGAAACATACCTGGGCTTTTTTCAAAGTTTTGCTAGTCGTGAAAGATTAAATATGTATCATTGTACAGAATAAAACAGGCGCAGTGACACTGGGCGCTTGCAATTGCAGTAGCTTGATTGAAATATGTTTCAGTGGGTATGAACATTTAGATGAATACCTTCTTCTTCTTCTCATCAGTGCAAATAATTTTATCCCTCTCTATTAATTATGGACTAATATAGAAACCATGTACACATGGCAATATTTATTACGGTGCCTCTTTTGCCCAAATTAGGTATTAGGTGCCAAAAATTGTCCCTATGGTGTTTCAAAGCAACTGACTAAATGCTTCCAAACAAAATAGTGTTTTGCCCGCACCCCAGCCCAAAACAGATTAACGAAAACAGAACAGAATCATTAAGATTCCATAAATCATGACACTTATGATATTTTGCAGTGAGACTGTAGAGCTGTACTCATGATACATGTCCACCAAGTTAGAAATAAATTTGTCTGACAATTTTGAAGAAAATTAAAATGAGTATAAATGTAACTATCTCCTTATCATCAATGGTAATCAAAAGGTATGTTTGCATCAAACAATAAATATCCAAACTGAATGAGACACACAGAGACACAATCGCACAGACAAACAGCCGCACACACACATGTATATATATATATATATATGTGTGTGTGTGTGTGTGTGTGTGTATAACAAATCAGCAAAGAGGACCAATGCTACCTTCTAAGCAATTTTGTTTGGACTTCCACAATAATGTATATTACACCAAGTATCAGCTTAACCTGAGTGATGGTCCTGGCGAATATAATAAAACACAAAAATTGCGGTATCAAACCTTGAACAAATAGTAAAACTGAAATGTTGGTACGAAATTTGCAATCCAGTAGGAAAGTAATTTTGGAAAAGACTATTTTTCACTTGGGCTATATACCATTCACCTGGTTAGAAACCTTCTCAAGAGGGATTCCCACCAAGCATAAAATGGATGTGGGTATCTGACAAAGAATCCCAGAGAAGTTAAAAATAAAAATCATAATAGATGATTGACGGGTACACTATTTATAAAAATGGTCGGAACAAAAATATTAGAAACCCTTGACTATGTATTGCAAGAATTTAGAGACGAGTCTGGCCAAAATATCTCAGCCAAAAATTTGAATTGTGCACAAGCGATAAATGAACTGACTGTCCTTGGATAGGCCTCGGGAAGTAAACAGTAAATATATACTAGGCACATCAGCTTAGCCAAAAAAGAGGTCAGCCGAGTTAAGAAATGAAACCAAATTTAAAACTGTTTTGCAACACATTATGACAAATACGGTCATTTGATATCTGGAACTTGAAACAGTACTACTCCCGCCAAAAAAAGAAAACTTACAAACATCCATAACATAAATCAACCCAACTGTGGCAGTAGACAGATTCAAGACTTATCAAAACATTAACATTCATGTTCAAACACCAATATGAAGCAGCAAATTTCACTCCTGACTTTAGACAGATAGTCACCCATAAAGAGCAATTGGGAAATTCAACCAATTAATAAAAAAAGTATCAGTTCTTCAGAAAAAGACCTTAACATCAATGTAATATGATTTTGATATTGTAGTAGCAGCTCATCATGCATTGACTGGTTCACCCAGTACTACAATAGCACGATATTCTGTTCCATTTTTGTGTTTCTGTTCCCATGATGATTCAATTCTGAATTATTTACTCAGCAATCGTCACTACTTTTGTATGGAATGATACCATATTTATGTAGCACAAAAACAAGATAGTAAGATCAACACTACACTCTTGCCACAAATTTGAGATGAAAAAGCATCATTCTAAAATATGACAGTATTTTCCAAGAATAGTAACACACGTACAAAATAAACAGAGATGTAAAAGCCTGCACAGCTTGGTAATGACATAAAAATGTATAATATTCTTACCGTGTTTATAGGTAAGCTCACACACATACAGAGCTTTATATTTTTCTGAACAAAGTATTTGATGCCACCCCTCCTGTGTCATTGCCACACAGTCTGTAAATTCCTTTCCTGTCCAGTTTTGTGACCTTGCTCTATCCACATGAGTTAGCCTTTTAATGGCCCATTGTGAAAAGCTGATTTCCATCCCCCAGGACCATCGGAAGTTTCCCTCCAGGGCTTGGTCGTTAAGGTCTACAATTCAGGTAGCAGTCACAATTAAGTGCACCATGCTGATTGTCTGTAGCAATTTGTTTGCCCAGTGAGTTCAAGAGTTTACCATTTTGTTTTAAAATAAAAGGGAGACAGTATATGATATATTGTATCCTCATATTTAAGAGAAGTGATTTCTTGCACCTGTTGGCATTCCTTGCATGTAATTTAGACAAACTACCCTCGTGAGATAAGGAAAGGGTTTAATCATCACATATGTCTTCTTACTTATGTTAGTAACAGCAAAGCTAATCTAATGAAACGCTGGGGTTCTCGCAAACGCACATCTTGATATAGCTTAGTCAAAGCATAATATGGTATCAGCTTTAGTTAAAATCACCAAGACATATATACATACATACATATATATATATATATATATATATATATATATATATATATATATATATATATATATATATATATATATATTCCTGAATACATTCTAGGCTGCTATTGGGTAGGGATAGGTATATGGATAGATACATGGATGGATGGACAGATAGATAGGTAGATAAACAGATAGGTAGATAGAGAGACAGACAGACAGACAGATAGATGGACAGATAGATAGATAGACAGATATATAAATAGATAGATAGATAGATCGATAGATAGATAGATAGACAGATAGACAGACAGACAAACGGACGGACAGATAGACAGATGGATAGATAGATAGAAAGATGGATGGATGGATGGATGGATGGATAGATAGATAGATAGATAGATAGATAGATAGATAGATAGATAGATAGATAGATAGATAGACAGATAGATAGATAGATAGATAGACAGGTAGATAGACAGGTAGCCAAAGACAGGAAAGGGTCGAGATGGGACATCAAGGTAGTATCTTTTCAGGTTAAAAACATAAAATTTATATCTTAAAACTGCAAAAACATCAACCACAGTAGGTAAACACACATTTTTTATTGTTAAGCTCGTCAGTCACATTTTTATGTGTCATGACATTGTGCTTCCGATGAACGAAACATCAATATACAAGCTGCAGAATCATCAGCTGTGGTTGGCCTCTCAGGGGAGGGAAAATGTTTCAACAAATATGACTGTATATCAAAAATACACAAGGCTGGGTGTAAATGAGGTGGCTGCATATCCTTTATATATGTTTGCCCCTGTCTGCAATCCAATTTTGCTGAATTTTCCCTGTTCCTGATCCTAGCCTCACTTGCAAGCATTTAAGTCGACTGAAGCCATTTATGTAAATTTATTTATTCGTGTTCCGGGCAGAAGTTGAACACTTTCGTAATGAATCATTTTGCCTCAAATATGTGTCGGATTGTTTTAACTTTCAGCGTGGGTGAAAGTGCAGAAGAAGTAATACATGTAGTCAATAGCTGATTCACGTGTAAATCACAGTGGGGTTATCCTGCTCAAAGGTGTATCATTAAAGATTGATCCAGCGGCCACAATGCAAATTGATATTGAATTGAATCCCCATCCCCCCTTCCCTCCCCCCCCCCCCCCAACAATGAGGCGATGTAACTGTGTGAGTTTTTTTGATGGATCATAACAGAACATGATGACTAAAATAACAAAACATAGAACCAACAATATATATATAATAAAGCAGTCATTTTTTATCTCACTTATTTTACATTAAAATCGGAGTGAAAATTCCTAATTGTTTGTGTCTGTGTCAGACACCTTTTCTTTATTTTTTATTTTTATTTTATTTTTGGTTTTTTTTTTTGTTTTGTTTTTTGTTTTGTTTTTGTTTTCTGATTTTGTTTTCATTTGTTTTTAAGGTGTACCCTCAATTTTGCCAATATACTTGAAACCTCACTGAATTTGGGTACTTGACTCAATTCATGTACAGCACCACATATCTGCTGCATGGAAAATTGTGCAATGATTTCCCATATTCGTTTTCAGGAGAAAAGTTATGTTTGCGAGAAGACATTGAAGGTTTGCACTGAATTTGACTATTTTCCTCTTAATGTACTTCTTTTTGAAAAATAAAAAATATGCATCGTTTGGCAATATTTAGTATGGGGATCGGTTTTGCTTCCTTTTGTATTAATGTGTGCGTGTGGACACCAGAAATCTTTTTCTTCTACCAGTTTTAGATATCTACGTATCCTCAGAAGAGTGGCTCTGCCCCCACAATGGTTATGAATAAGCGTTTTAGATCCTTATATATACACCAAGTTGGTATAAAGTGGCTGCAAATATATGAAAGGTGTAGAATAACTTTTATGGAGCAATCATTTTATCAAAACGCTTCTTGGGAATATTTTTAAAACAATCTCTGACAAAAAACAAAAAAGGAAGAAAGGAAAACCCCCCAAAAAAGGGAAAAAAGAAAAAAGAGGAAAAAAAACCCTGATACTGCAGAAAATTCATTGTGCTAAGACATTCAATGATTGATGACTTATGTACGACTAATTTGTGATGACTCATGACAGTAATGTTGATTTTGCCAGTTACTTAATTTAGTAGATTTGGAAAAGACTCCAAAGAGTTGTACAAAGAACAATAACATTATATTTTTAACAACTATTAGTCATATAGATTCACGTCTTATTCCCATGTAGGGTTGTCCAAAATATTTTGCTACTGTCACACATATGGATGTATTCCTTATTGAACATAATTGAGTTTATTTCTTTGTAATCCCCGAAAACAATTTTCCCTTTCGCTGATGATACCGGGAACTGATAAAAAACACCAAAACTCATGGCATAAAGACAAACTGTATCGGCTGGTGGTACTTCTGATTAGAGGCCCGTATATACACATTTATCAGTGAATTTTCTATAATTCTGCCTGTTTTGAAGAAGGGGTATGACGGGAAACATTAGGCTTGTGCAGTGTTTACAATATTAATGGCGTCTCCCATGACATCGAAATTCTACACAACCTGAGTTTGGATGACTTTGATCTTGCAAGCCAAGATCAAGGGTCAAACGGAACATTAATATTATCATGGTGATATTTGTAAAAATAATAATTATTTCTTTCTTCTTTATTTTTGATTTCCTTCCTTGCTTGTCTATTGCAGATATAAAATGCTCAAAACGTAGGCAAAACTCAAAGGTCACCGTGAGCTTATTTTACTGATATAACTCACCTATGAATGTCATGGTTCGCGTTTTATTAAATACAAAATTATATTCGTGTTCAGTTTCAAAGCAAACTAAATGCCCGTTTCTCCTCTGACAATCTTCCTCAGCTGCATTCCATGTAATGCCAGATGGTCCCACATCTATCACAACGTATTCACTACCTTTAAATGTGAAGGACGCCTTGTCTGTAAGAAAGAGAAATATTCAGTGCATTTTAAGGGAAATATTATAATGCACTGATGGGGAGGTAATGACTGTATACGATAAATTTGGTTCAAGTATGAGATATTTTAATACTTTGAGTAGGTAGTGAAAGCAGTAATCTTCTGTGATGCTTGCAAAAAGTAAAGGTATGGTGTCATTACCAGCACAAGATTGCCACAAATAAAATGCAAAGATACCTCATATAGTTAAAATCATACAGAAAAGTACCTCAAGTTGTAAAGAGTAATATATCCGACAGGATTGTCTGAAGGAAAAAAAATATAAATCATGATAATAAGGACAGAAACAGCTGTTTGCCAAACGCAATCCATATTCTTCAAAGAGCCGTCTCATTTTAAGAAGGTCAACTTACTTTTTTCGATTTTACCATAACACAAAAGCTTGAAGGCAATGTCTTCATTTCCATTATCCCCATTTGCCAGAGTCCTGAAATTCGTCATATTTTGTTTCACATCGTCCATAAGCAAAAACTTATTCCAAATATCTACACCTTGCGGGTTGTTAAGAGGAGCAGCCAGACCACTTTCATAGCACCCTGAGTCTCTCCACCAACGATTCAGACAGCTTATGTGGTATGGGCCAGGAACATGCCAATATTCCTCACGCTCTTTGCATTCACCTGCAACTGCAAGATAGTTTGATTTGAGAACTGTTGCATGTTAGAATGTGATTTTTAATAGTGCAGCACTACCGAAAACTGCTTTATTTTGAGGTATGATGCGGAAAATTCAGCTTAAATTGTTTTTGGTCATGGTCAGAGAAAAATTCCCAGATTCCACCATACATGGAAAATGGAATTCATTTCCCTACCTACTGATGAACAGGCAGATAAAGGGATCATAGGGCTGTTTTATCTAAGGACAAATACGTGACCCAGCTTGCGAACGCACACCTCCATTTAATATGATGTTTATTGTTTTGCGTTGATAAATACAAAAACATGCAAGCTAATATGTTATATAAAATATACAGTGGCTGCAGACTTGGGTTGCAGTGAAAGCACTTTTGAGACATGAAAGAGTTAAATGACAAATGGCAGCATTCCAGGAAGAGGTGCGTGATTGTTGCTCTTGCGTAGTTTTGATTGGTCAAGAAGTACCTACCTGATGGATTCAGTAAATAAAAAGCAATCACAGTGGAGATAAGATTAGGCTTAAGGTGCTGTCTGCCGCGAATAAAAAGCACCGTATGCTGCATAACATTGTCAGACATCCAAATTTGTCTGGCCCACGCACATAGTGCCGGGATGCATAGATGTTAAATTTACGGTAGTGTTCCGGCTGCGAGCTGGCGTTAAAAATGTGAGTATTGGTTCATTGAGAGATGAAGTGTGGTCCCATATATTATGTAATTGGTAGACCTGTGTATGGTTCACCACTGAATGCTGTAGCCTGCCAGGTAAGCCATTTTTGAGCTTTTCTAAGCTTTAATACATTTTGTATTTTGTGATCTGGGTGTGATTTATTAGTTGAAAAATGAAGGCCACTAAAGAAGCCATTTTGAGAAGTCGCATGCTCAAATCTATCTTGTTTTCTCAGAATCTTGTGGGATTCATCAATTAAATAACGTAGGCTTTGAAACAGCAGACCTTTGGCCAGCACTACAAGGTGGCGTTTTGCGTGGTACATTTCCCAAGAGTTTGTCTTAAAATTGCACAGCAATTCCTTTAACTTTATGTGTCATATTTTTGATAATTGATAAGACCATGCGCGCGTGAGTGAATATATATTTTAACACAAGTTTCTGCCTTTGTGTTCTGTGGACGGTTCTTAGGTGTAGCATTTGTCTTTTTTTCTGTTCTTGAGGGCCTGGTTGACACAAGATATTCAAAGTAAATCCACCTCCTTACAATATGCAAAATAAAAATATCTCTACAATTAATGCTTGATGGCGCATATCAAACATTTTGCCTTCCATTAGATGGGGGAAGTTTTTCTGCCTTGTATTATATTTGTATATGTATACTAATCATATTATAATGAAACACAAAAGCACCCTTTTATTTCCTCCCCGTGTGGCATCACATTCATATATATATATATATATATATACGTAGGGCAACGTGAAACTGTTTTTGCACCAAGATATTTCAAGATTGATTACCCACAGAGAAAAAATAACACTCCCCCCCCAAAAAAAAACATTCTATGTAAGAGACATGTTTCAGATCTTTAAGGCATAAATATTCCAGAATGCATGCTGTACAAGGGACGCCTTTTTCTCGTGTCGCGTCACATAAATCAAATTAATTTCAATGCAGCAGTAAGAATTCAGCCTGCCTGTTGAGTCAGATAATGCTTTTTGTGACGTCATGGGAAATTTAATGCCACCTGTACTTACTCTGTGCTTCAAGTACACATTTAGAATTGGAAACTGTCACCATAGCACATCACATACTAAGTAACTTTCGATTAACAGTACAGATAGCATTGCAGAGTGATCTGACGACTCTTAATATGCATCTTAAATTAGGCTTGATGGGCGTAAAATCAGTGAAATATTATTCACCGTATGAGTTTTGCCCCAGGCACAGCAACTTGAAAATGTATTTGTTTTGGTCTGCATTGGCTCTGAACGTCCTCATATCATCTTTTACCTCTCCTGTTGTCACAGAGTTCCAGTACTTTGTATTGGCTCCACTGGTTGGAGCGTCTATCCCTCCTTCCACAAAGCCTGCATTTGCCCACCACATTTTTAGGCAAGACATGTTGTGAGGGCCTTGTGTACTGTCTGGTTTGTTACAATCCACATGCACCGCAGGCCTGTTCTCATAATCTAACAAAGAATACCACAAAAATACGTGTATTGTACAGTGCAATCTCAAATATAGGATAAGGGTTAAGCACATAAAGCTCTCAATAATAAGAACAGATGAAACAAGATCTGCAGAGCCACAAACACACAAACAGCCACAAACGTATATACAGACAGACATATAGATAGATAGATAGATAGATAGATAGATAGATAGATAGATAGATAGATAATTCAGTGATGAATCAAAAATGAATCTGCAGAGCCACAAACACACAAACAGACACAAACGTATATACAGACATACAGACAAACATATAGATAGATAGATACATAGATAGATAGATAGATAGATAGGTAGATAGATAGATAGATAGATAGATAGATAGATAGATAGATAGATAGATAGATAGATAGATAGATAGACAGACAGACAGACAGATAGATAGATAGATAGATAATTCAGTGATGAATCAAAAATAAGAGTCGTTGCATTGAAGTTAGTGACAGCATTAATGGCGAGCTTTGAGAGGGTTTTTGCGAGAATGGGGTGCTTGAATGACCTTGTCGAAATAAAAAACACCCAACAGCTGATACCGCAAACATACAAATGCGTTTTCTGTGACCATCACCTAATGCTAGCCTGAAGCTTTTATCTCTCCTTGTCTCTGTCTCTGTCTTTCTCTCTCACACACACACACACACACACACACACACATACATACATATATATATATATATATATATATATATATATATATATATATATAGATAGATAGATAGATAGATAGATAGATAGATAGATAGATAGATAGATAGATAGATAGATAGATAGACAGATAGATAGATATATACAGGCGCATAACCACAAATCCATGGAAGAGACTGATTCTAAATTTAATTAGTCTAAAAGTTTGCAGATGTACGATAATTGCATTCACATATGCATCTGGATTAGGTGTGACAAAACAATGGACTTAATTTTTCTGTATTTTTTATTGCTTTTAAGTATTTGTCTGTATTGAATTCCTGTAGATCTAGACATTTTTACGCTTGACTTAATTTTGCACTTTTTGCGCTTTACTTCATGCTCGAAAACAAGATGCGTCAAAAATAATTGATAGAGTGTAAAATTATATAAAAAGCCATTGATGCCTGAAATTGACATGTATGTGGAAATATTTTCTAATTGAGGGGAAATCAAGTTTGCGCCAAATTAACCGCACGCAAAGATTTATAGATATACAGTACCTGAGACAGTGACGTCATCAATGGCAATATCGCCGTTCCCACCAGGTCCAATCCTTCCCTCAAATATCAGCTGCAACGAGCAAAAATTGGAATTTCATATTTCATATTTCCTTCAAGTCTTAATTTTTGAGGATTTTATAACTTTTACATGGGTTACGATTACAAATCAACACTGACACATTTCTCCTCTAAAGTGCATACGAATAGCATGTTGCAAATGAAAGTTATTAAGTTACACAGACATTAATAAAAACTTTTTTTCCCGATACTCTTGACCTGCCACCGCTTACTGTTCCAGAATTAAACTGAACAGATGGCGTGTGTGCACACATTATGAACTAACCGAAGTTGGCTGTGAAAATGTTGTTTGGAGATGGGCTGCAAACCACTTGTATCCCTTGTCGCCAGTCATTCTAGTTAGTTCTGTTTCTGTAACACTCGTCTTTACCAGCACACGGAGTTGTCCTATGTGAGATCCATACATGTGGTAAAAAAAGCGAATATAAATATCTCCTGGTATATCAAACGCTGGAGATATCAATCGTGCGATGTCACCAAGTTTTTGCGGGGCTGACGACTCAATGTACACATAAAAACCTGTCAGACAGCAGTAACACTATTTGTTATAAGTGCATTTGTATTGGTGATAGTATTAATTAAGCAATCGTCTGTACCTATTTCTCTTCCTCCTTCTCCTCAGTGTTATAATAACAATGCAGTAAATCAAAACAGTTCTGATGATATTAGCAAAATAGTGGTAATGATGAGAATGTGACTGATAATGAGAGACACCATGATATTATTTTGCATTCTTATTTTATTTTATTATTATTATTATTATTATTATTATTATTATTATTATTATTATTATTATATATATGTATATATATATATATATATATATATATATATATATATATATATATATATATATTAGTTTTCATTATTATTATTATTATTATTATTATTATTATTATTATTATTATTATTATTTTTATTTATCATTATAAAATGTGGTGTAGATGACGTAAATTGTCCAGATAAACTAAAACTGTGGTAGTGGGAATACACCGTGGGGTTAGCAGTTATCGCAAGCTTGCACAAAGGAAATATAGCATACCAAGTAATTACTACTTTTTTAAAAATATTCACTGCATATTCAGAAGCCTGTAGTATATAGGGAGTGGTTCCAATTACACCTATCTACAATACTTTGAAAAAGCAGCATTTCATTATGTCACAATTCTAACCACTCAATCTTATCATTTATTTTATTTTTGTGAATTGTTCTCATGGGAACGAGTCATTCTGGTGTTTAGGTGATGGGTTTGGCTTGAATTTTGGTTATATGTGTGCAATATTCTGGTGTTCAGATCATGAATTTCGGTTCCATTTTGGTTATGGAGACGTGACACTACGTGTTGGCGAGCCTTTCGCTGCAAATCACTGTTAGTCAGGGAAATATGTGAAAAAGGTGTTCACTTCTGGCAGAAAGCATAAAATTTTGCATATGGGGGTTTTAAGATGTGCTGATTTTAAATCAAGGTGGATGCAAGCGATAAAAGCACTCCTTCCCCTCCAAATTCAAGATAGCCGCCAAGATGGCTGCCGAATAGTAATTTGTCCATATCTCTGCTCCTATATTTCGTACAACCCCAAATAAATCACCAAATACTATGTTTTTGGACACAAGGGTCACATATTTTTACCTTTCATACCCATAAATGCAAAATCTATGGACCGAAGATACCATACAGGGAACCAATATGGCCGCCAATCAAAAAAATGCCAAAACTCAAATTGATATGATGGGGTCAAATTTTTTTGCCTTTGTAATATTTACCCTGCTCTTCCTTATTTGACTAAATTTCTGCTTATATATATATATATATATATATATATATATATATATAATATGGCAGTGGAATGTGTTGATGTATGGACTTACAATAATTAAATTTGCTTTTTGCAATCTGCTTGCAGACTGTGAGCTGTGCCCTCAGTTGGTGATGGGAAATATTGAAGCATTCACAGAATCCTGTTGCTTTTACTTTCCTGCTGCCCAAGCATCTACCTTATGAAGCTTTCTTGCACAGTAGTAGTAGTTGTTGTATGTACTAGCATCTGACACTAAAGTGGTGGTGGAAATACTATTATAGAATTAGCACTTTTTCTAACATATGACAGCAAAATGTCCAAAAAGGTCAAACTTGCAGGGACTACATCTTGTACTAGTGCAAGACCAACAAATTGGGATCTTTGCATGCTATGCCAAGAAGACACAGACAAACATTTGACAGACCCAATGAGGAATTCCAATCCTGAAGCTCAGTACTGTGGCTATTGGACATTAGCAGAAAATCTAAAGGCATTTGATGAACTAAATGCTGTTCCAATGGGAATCAATATAAGTCGGTTGGACGACGGATCCGGCCTGCAAGAGACAATGAAAAAAAAATATAGCAAAATGGCATAAGAGCTGCTATGCCTCTTGTAATAAGAGAGAACTGCTCAGAGCAAGCAAGCGGAAATTGAACAGTGACAGTATTGACACTAATGTATCACCTATAAAATCAAAGTTGAGGGCAAACTTCACACCTGTAAAGTATGATAGTTTAAAACCCTGTTTCTTCTGCGAAAAACCAGCAGGAGAATCTTGCCACAAAGTCTCCATTTTCAATATGGATGAAAAAGTGCGCAAAATTGCAACAGATTTGCGAGACACAAGGCTATTAACAAAGCTTGCTGCTGGAGATATGACTGCATTGGATGCAGTCTATCACAAAGACTGTTTAACAGCCCTTTACGCCAAGCATCGGTCACTGAATCGCAGTGTAGTGAAAAAGTACTCCTCAGCTGCTGTTAATTCTGACTCTATGGCCTTTGCACAATTAGTTTCCTACATAGAAGACATTGCACAATCTGATGCTGAGACAGGTGCTGTTCATGTGTTCAAGTTGTCAGAACTTGCAAAACTGTATAGCAAACGTCTGGAGCAACTTGAACCAAACTCAGTAAAAGCAATCAATCCAACACGCCTGAAAGAGAAACTTTTGTCCACGTTTCCTGGTCTTGAAGCTCACAGGTCTAATTATGAGGTAATATTCTCTTTCAATAAAGACCTTGGGAATGTTCTGCTGGATGCCACCAAACAAAGGTCTGATGGCGATGCAGTCACACTGATGCACGCAGCCAATATTGTGCGCAATGAGTTGCTTCAAATGGAACTAGATTTCAAAGGTTCACTAAGCGATGATCAGTACAAAGATAATCCAACATCTCTTATGGCATTGGTTCAGATGATTCTTTTTGGAACAAATATTCAAGATCTGGCAGAAGACGACAAAGTTGTTAGCACTGCTGTTTCCTCAATAACACAGTTGCTTGTATTCAATTGTGTAAAGCGCCGCAGATCTGATAGTCACACAATGCGTCATAATCCAGAACGAGAAACCTCTCTGCCTCTTTATCTTGGGCTAAAGGTGCACAAGAAGACCAGAAAACGTGATTTAGTGGATATACTCTTTGAAAGAGGCCTCTCTGTATCCTACAGCAGAGTGTTGCAAATATCTACCCAGGAAGCCAATCGAGTACTACATCAGTATGAATGTGATCAAGTGGTGTGCCCAACAACACTGAGAAAGAATCTTTTCACCACAGAACAATTGGACAATATTGACCAGGGTCCATCCTCAACATTTGCCCGTGGTGCATTTCATGGTACAGCAATTTACAGCATTAACACAGCATCCTGAACATGGCCACGATGGCACTGCTCGAAACCTTGTGGGGCATCAACTGCCAGAGAATATTTCCAAGTTGAAGAACATCATGGCATTACCAGATAGCTATAGTTTCGTAGCTCCTGCAGCACTGCAAGCTGCCTCTGCTTTTCCTTTGCCATCCTGTTCACATGAAGTACCCAGACATAATTTGCTTGACCTGGATGAGTCAATGCAGGTGGCTAAGCAAAGTCTGTGAACTGTTGAAAAAAGAGAAAATTGACAAGGATGACAATATCTCATGGTCTGCTCACTTTGCTGCTTTATAACCTGCTGTCCCGCGTCCTCCTGCCATCACAGGCCTTCTTCCCCTTTTTAGGGATAGTGCACACTCTGCCGCTATGGTGCTACATGGTATGAATATGATCTCTCTGGCAACAGACCATGTGAACACAAGCCAGGTGCCAGTGTTGACTGTTGACTAGCCCTTGTTTGCTATTGCTAAAAAGATCCAGTGGACATGGCATGATACTTATGGCGAAGGAAAGTTTGTAGTATTGATGGGTGGGCTTCACATAGAAATGGCGATGCTTAAGGTTTTGGGAGAGTGGCTTGATGGTAGTGGCTGGACGGCTGCAATAGTGAATGCGGATGTAACGACTTCAGGCAGAGCAGATGGTCTTTTGAAGGGGTCTCATACCAGCCAAGCACAATGGGCACACCAAGTCACAGCAGCTGCTCTATTCAAGTTGAAAAAAGATGCATAACATGCATATACATGCCAGCATTCAGATTCTTTGATGAGCCCCATGACGTTTCTGGATTGGTGCAAAGACATGGCAGAGAAACATCCTCAGTTCTTATACTGGAACAAGACTCTAGAGTTAGAGCTACTTTTTTGCAGTTTCTGAGGTCCCAGAGAGAAGGACACTTTCTGCTATATATTGAAATCCTCAGACGCATTGTTCCTTGGATGTTTGCAATGGACCACTACCACTACTCAAGGTGGCTGACTGTCCATGTTCAGGATCTTCAGCGGCTTCATGAGACATCTGAGAGGACCTACAATGAGTTCCTCAAGGGGAAGTTTGTTACACAGAAAACTACACACAAGTTCGCCTGTCTTCCACATGACCAAATTCATGAACAGTTAAATGCCATACTGAAGGGTGATGGAGGTGTGATAGGGATCACAGAAAATGAAGCAGCATTGAGAAGATGGATGATTGCAGGCCCTGAGATCATATGAATAGTGAATGAGTATGAGAGCTCCAATCCATCTAACCGGGATGCCCATCTCAGTGATAAACATCATGAGCAAATATATTCTATTCAAAAGGCATTTGCAGCAGATGTACTTAGCATGGTGAATGCTATAGAATCCCTGGCGATCAATTTGCAGAAGACAGCAGTGACTTATTCACCCTGGACACTAAACTCATCATGTCTGATCAAGTTGTTCAAACTGTCAGGTCAATTGACCATCTGGGAGAGGCACAATACCAAGCTTTTGTGAAGGAACGACTGGAACATTCAACAGACCACTTCTATGACACAATTACAAAAAACAATGTGTCACTCTTCAGGTCTGCACCAAAGAAATCTGCTAAATCCAAGCAAAAGCTGTCTGGACTCAAGAGTGATCTTCAGCTATTCTCACGAATGTACATCGCATGTCAAAATAGAGATGGAGACCTGGACACATTTTTTAAACATGAAAACCATGCATGGCCACCATCACTAGCTGACCAAAACGAAATTCGCCAAGGAAATAAAAGTGATCTGCTTGGTTGTCTAGAGCCCCTGGCGCAGCACCCAAAAGAGACTCCACAGGTAGACATGAAAGTGATTGATGGGGCAGCTCTGGTGCACTCTCTTTATCCCAAAAGGGCAAACACAACTGTAAAATCATTAGCATGTTATGCAACATACGTCTTTCTCCCGTACATCCAGAGAGAACTCCAACATGTTGAAAGGTTAGACATTGTTTGGGATACCTACCAGCCTGGTAGCTTAAAATTTCATACGAGACAACTTCGTGGAGGTGGAGAGTCACTCCGTATATCAGGAAATACAGCCTTACCTACAAACTGGCAGAGTTTCTTACGTAATAAAAGCAACAAGACAGGACTCTACAAATTTCTAGCAAGGCAGTTAGCATCCCTTGTGATCCCTGATGGGAAAGTAGTCCTGACAACCCATGGAGAAGAAGTGCTTTCTTCAAATACCATAGACTTGTCGCAGCTTGAGCCCTGCAGTCATGAGGAAGCTGACTATAGAATGATGCTTCATGTACATCATGGATTTCAGCAACAGTACAGGTGTGTAATGGTCCATGCTACAGATACGGACGTGGTGGTACTCTCCATAGCAACAGCTAGTGTATTGCTTGAAAGTGAAGTGTGGGTAGCTTTTGGCCATGGAAAACACTTCAGATATATTGGTGCTTCTGTTATTGCATGCAATCTCTGGATGTGACACAGTCTCGGCTTTCTCTGGAATTGGCAATAAAACTGCATGGCAGGTGTGGAAATCCATGGAGAACCTTTATCCCGTATTTAATCGTCTTTCAAATGCACCCACATAAATCACAAGTCAAGATATGGATGACTTAGAGAGATTTGTCATTGTTCTCTACAGCAAGACTTGCTCAGTCAGCAGAGTAAATGAGGCCCGCAAGATATTGTTTGCCCATGGAAACCGACATATAGAGAACATTCCTCCAGCTGTTGCTGTCTTGACCCAGCATGTCAAGAGAGCATTATATCAGGCTGGCCATGTGTGGGGGCAGGCACACATATGTAACCCATCATTGCCATCCCCATCAGACTGGGGCTGGCAGCAAGGTGGAGATGGTCAGTGGTTCCCTCATTGGACAACACTGTCAGAGGCATCAAAAGGATGTAGAGAACTGGTGAAGTGTAACTGCAAATTGCGTTGCAGTGGCAGGTGCACTTGTGCAAAGGCAAACTTTCCTTGTACCCAACTATGTTACTGTGCTGGCCAATGTTAAAAACTGCTTCTTGAAGCACTGTACTAGTGCACCTAATCAGATCCAAGACCAGAACAATTTTTGACCTATTATTTTTTTGTTTTGACTGCATCTCATTACTAAGTATTGAAGTGTTTTTTTTTTTTTTTTTTTTTTTTTTTTTTTTTTTTTTTTTTTTTAGTTTTTTTGTGCCTGAATACAGGAAATATGTTTTTGTATGGACATAACTGTCACAGAACGATTGCAAGGTTAGATATCTCGCAACAGTATTTGACATGGGACAATTTCATAATATCCATGTATGAAACAAAGAAACTGTATCTCTGATTTCAAACATGAATGGCCATTATGGAATCTATGTCAGCAAATCTCCTCCTAATTATCTCTACTCTGTGCTTTGTAATTTTCAATGTATGTACAAAATGTATAATGGTTTGTCTCAATGCACAGTCGTGACCTTGTCATCAATTTCTTTTCAAAACTGCACGTAGCAAAATGATCTTCATTTGATAAGCCAAACACAAGCGAAGATATTGAGAAATGAATTTATGACTGCCATATTGGTGGCCATCTTGAGTATCAGCATCAGATTTTGTTCCTGTGGGTTCGGGATGCACAAATATGAAATCGGTTCCCTCAAAAACTTAGGTGTTGATGATTTACTTTATGCCATAAGCCAAACACAAGCAAAGATATTGAGAAATCAGTTGGCGTCTGCCATCTTGGCGGCCATTTTGAATTACAGCATCAAATTTGTCAAATTTTGTTCCTGTGTGTTCGAAATCCACAAATATGAAATCTTTACCCTGAAAACCATAGGTTTGGATGATTTATTTTATACGATAAGCCAAACACAAGCAAAGATATCGAAAAATCAGTTTTTGGCCGCCATCTTGGTGGCCATCTTGAATTACAGCATCAGATTTTGTTTCTGTGTATTTGAAATTCAGGAATATGAAATCGTTACCCTAAAAACATAGGTTTTGATGATTTATTTTATACGGTAGGTAAAACACAAGCAAAGATATTGAAAAATTGGTTTTTCGGCCGCCATCTAGACGGCCATCTTGAATTTGAGGGTGAAGGAGTCCTTGTATCGCTTGCCTCCAAGTGGGTTTGAAGTCGGCATATCTTAAAACCCCTGTATGCAAACTTTCATGCTTTCTGCCAGAAGTGAACATCTTGGCCTTTTTTTGTCACATATTTCCCTGACTATATTGTGTTTTACTTCAAATTTTAAAGCTATTAATAATAATAATGATAATAATAACAACAACAACAACAACAACAACAATAATAATAACAATGATGATGATGATGATGATGATGATGATGATGATGATGATAATAATAATAATAACAATAATAAAAGCTTGCAAATATAAAATTTATTGCTTTCATGTGTAGATGTGAAGTGAAAAAAAAAATCCCAGTGAGATTTATAATGGAACAAATGAAAAAAGATTAAGGAAGGAAAAGACGAGGGTAGTAAAGTGATATAAGGAAGACATATGACACCAAATGAGGAAGGAGGAATCAACTGGGGAATATTGGTAGAAAGGAGATTACATTGATGCCAGAAAGCACTATGTTGGTATTGATACTTAGCAATTTGGTGTAAAACATAATTGGAAAAACAAACAAAAAAGAGATCAAGAACAAGAAGTGGCACAAAATCTAAGGTTCATACCTGTCCTCGCTGGTGTGGTCAAGGCCGGGACCTGTGTGGTTGGTGCCTGTGTCTCCACTATGACTATGATAAAACATTATAACACAATGGAAAATTAACAACCTAAAGACATAGTTGATGGCAGGTGGACTCACCAGATTAGGCATGATTTAACGTCTTGCTTTTGCTTGAAATTATTGTCATAATATCACCATTATGTAACATGTCTGTAGTATAGAAGAACACCTTGAAAAATACCTGAGGATAGGCTGATGCGACCAGGGCCCACCGGATTTGATGTGATTCAAAATTTATTTTTGCTTGAAATCCTTAGCTTAAGAAATTATGCACTCTTCTTCCTAAGTGTCACAATGATGTAATTCAGGAAAATATTTTGCGTTATCATGTTTCCTGTGGCAGCGAGAGGCCTCTTCTGATTCAAGTATGTCTGTGCTATATTAATCTTAGAAACTGGGGTGTTTACACTAGGTAATGCAAACCCTCTAATGAAACTGTACACACATTTTCGTACTTATGTCTAATAATCTGGCAAATTTCTGGAAGTAAATCGTATATTTAAAAATAGATAATTGGAGAAATATGACATGTTGTTATTTGTGCAAGAGGTACAAAACGCAGCACATTCCATGCCATATATATTGTAAGTGGCAATCATTAGAATATATGTTGCTATAATATTAGTTTTCGTCGCTTGCTGAGGCTGCTTAGCATTATGCGCTTTCCGACATTAAAATTACAAAATTCCCACTAATTGCAAGCAATATGCGACCCTATTCTATAAGTAATTTAACAACCAAATCTACATTTAAAAGTAACATTAAGGCTTAAACATTAATAGTCGCTTTCTTATCAACCTACAATTCCTAACCTCGGGTCAATCGTGGTGCTCTGAATTAATATAACGATATTAATTCCATAATGTTTGCGAACCGACTTTTTATTGACATACCACATTGCCTACAGTCGCAAGACTGCAACAAACTTGCACGGAAAGGGATTACACAATGCATTTTGTGCTTCATTATGTGTTGTTGTATATGAATCTCATTCTGTAGGATCAGCGATTCAAGTGGTAATTTTTGCCCCTGCTGGGCATACACGTGCGGCAACCATCCATATAAAAGCTGCAGTTGATGTCCAAGCACTATCCTCAGCCAGGCTAAAATGGGAGGATAGTAATAGAAGCGAATAGGGAATTTACAATATAATGTAGAACTCTCGCCAACAATTTACATTTTATTTTGTAAAGGTAGGCACAAAAGGAAAAGTACAAATACTTCAAATGAACCTATAAAGATAATAAGGGGTTAGGCTGTCAAGATTTCCATCGGTATTTCAATTAAGTGTTAAACAACGATATACCATCTAGGCCACCAACAATTTAGATTTTGTGTCTGCTTTTTTATGAGCGAACTGACTGTACGCATGCATGGAATGCATATATATATATATATATATATATATATATATATATATATATATATATATATATATATATATATATATGTATATATATATATACATATATATATATATACATATATATATATATATATATATATGTATATATGTATGTGTGTATGTGTGTGTGTGTGTGTGCTCGTGTGTCTGTCTGTCTGCTTGCTCCTGACAATTTGGATCACGGAGCTTGATGAATTAAGATATTGTGTATGGAGATGGCTGCACAAGCATAATCTTATGTAATATGATCAAGTAAACCAATACATATTTCATCGTGTGAAGTACTTCAGATTGTCCTGGATATGAAATAATGTCTATAACTTGATGACCATTACGTTTGGCAGTGGGCTCCTTTCAGGGGCTTTTAAAAGGAGTTTCTTGCCACCATGTACTTTGAAGGTAATATGTCGCAGCATGATCATTGGAAGTGGGCTCCACAGTTCTGAAGTGGGAAGATAATTCCAAAACAGTGTTGAAATTGGGATCAAAAAGCAAAACCCAATCTTAATGCTGACCATGTACATTATGCCAATAGTAGCGTTCTCTTTTTCTCTTTAGCAGGAGTATACTTGTCTAAAACCCAACAATGACTGAGGCTTCTTTTCCACAGTCCCCAACTTCTCGGAAATACTTGTTTCTGTAGGGAACCATGAGGCATCCACTGCCAGACCACGGCCGTGTCAGGAATCTTTTAAAATCTACCTGAGCATGCAGTAATTCACACAAGTAGCATTTACAGTAAATATCACAAAAGAAAAAAAATACATATCATGCTCAAATCTGCTTACCGGCTCCATTTGAAGTCTGCTGTAAAATCATGAGTGAAATTACACATATCTCGGTCAAAGGTACACCTATACGGTCCTTTTAGTATAATTGGTGGTGGGGTAGCTAACGAACATAGAAATGATTGATATAACATCTTGTTCATGAGCATAACTTCACACTACGACACATTTGTAGATGGACATATCCAGGTAAATATAGATTTGAAAGACGTATTATATTATCATATAACGCACGTCCACAGTTTGCAACAATCGGACAGAATTGTTACAAAATAACACATTATAGTGCAATTCATGTAAGCTATAAATACAATTACTACACATTGTAATTTAAATCTTATGATCGTACACATTTTAATACTCTTTTAATTCTGACTACACAAAGATTGTGATTTCTCATTGGCATGAAAATGTGGTAACACGATTATAAAAATATCAACAGGGTTCATTGTTCTTAAGACGCAAAATAAAGAATTTGACAAATAACTTAATAAGGGAGAGACATTTAATGATAGCACATCCATTCAAGACAATTTGTAATACACAAAATTTTGATATCAAATAAATCTAAATACACTGATTTACATTATTATGACGTTCTTGACAATTAAATATAGTATTGCAATCAAGAATGGTTACAGTTCAAATAATTATACATATGGGTATTTTAGCACACACAATGTCTTAATTCAGGTGATATCATGATGTACCTTCTGATTTTCTTCTATAATATAATGAGGTGATGATATCCACTAGACACAACCACCATTGTGTCCCCATCGGAAAATACCAAACAATCAGCGTTTGTGCACTGAAGCTCGCAATTCAGTCCCTGAGTATACATTATTTTGCCATATTGTCACTTTCACTTACTATATGAATTATAAAGACACTGACCTTGATGATTAACCTGTTGATTTGATATACCTTATTCTCAAAATAAACATGAAGGACTGTTTTCAATTAGGATTGACATAGGCCACAGTGAGGTAAGTAAGACAGCAATGGTAATAATTTGATGCAGAGTGTTGTGGCAATGATTATGTAATGATACAAAATTGGACAGATGGGCGCTCTTTGAAGTTTTGGCCAGTCTGACATCCCATTGCAAAGTCTTGACAGGAGAGCTTGTGGTAAACCCACCCCCGCGAAGCGGCTCCAGGACGGGATTTGCTTAGCAGAGGTGTTCACATACATGGGCTAATGAAGCCACAAGTGGGCATTAGAATAGCTATATTTGGGTGATATACTGGATACGTTTGGCAAAGAAATCTATATATGATGAAACTGGGCATGTTGAAAGATCATGCCGGTAGAAAATATCTGAAATGTTGACTGACTTCGAGATGACATAAGAGCGACTTTGTAAGTCATTTACCTGATCTGGATAAACCTTTTTGGTCCTCTTTCACCCTTTTTTGACACATTTCTACCAAGAAGTCGTTAAAAGCGAAGATAAGATATTGTGTAAAATATTTTCTTTTGCAAAGAAGCATTTTGTAAATATGTTTTTGAAATTAGCCCAAAATGAAAAAAAAACAAACAAACAAAAATGTACAATGGTTATTCTAAAATAGTTTATACCATGTTTTAGATGATATACATACATCTGGATATAAAATTTTTGGAACAAAAAAATTATACTTATTTAGTGGATAAGTCAAATACAAATCACCCCAAAATTTTATATTTGTCAAAAAAGTAAGCCCATTTTGGGAATTTTTACCCATAAACTCATTGCTGGTGGCCATCTTGAATTTAGAAATGAAAATGAGGTTCTAATTTCAAATTGACATAATTGTACAAAATTAAAAAAAAAATCAAGTGAACTTTTTCCCCAAATCATCTACTTTTTTAGCTGCATCTGAAGGTGGATGTGTTTTTAAGAGGCAATTCAAGACTTTCCTGGTATTAAGGAAAAATACCTTTTCTTAGCATGATTTCCTTGATGACTTAATTTTTCGTTATTTGCCAAATTGTATTTGTGTCTTTTTGTCCAGAACCACTGCCTAGTAGTCTTTACCCTATTCTGCAGTCCTAAATCTTTACTCTAAATAAGATGACCAGTCATTGTCATATCTATGTACATGTGGGGGTACTATTGTCCATATTACGCACGTACTTCTGTAAAACATGACATGAGCTGTTTTAGCCAAAATAAATCAAAGGGTCTTCAGCGGGTAACTACTCAGAACTTATTTCGGAGCCTATATCCATACATGCCTCTCTGCGTAGCGGCTCCTTGTCAAAGCTAAACATTTAACAAGGACAACATACATGATGATAAATAAATATAAACTTGGGAACTGATGAACTAGCAAAATACGTGAAGTTTTGCTGGTAACTGCAGAGCCTCATTATAAAAGAAGAATTCCTATCCAACAAAATATAATTACTAAATTTGTATAATACCAGTTCCAATAAGAACAATTTGAGTTACCCCCAAACCAGTATTGACCCTTTGTATCTGGATAGCTTATCTCGGATGAACCACCTGCTAGTATGTAACTAAAGTAAGCACAAACTGGGGCATTATATTCAATGCCAGTCCTAAATAGGCGATTGCAACTAGACTGTCTGTACAAACCGAGGAAAATCCTGACATGCACTGCAACAATTGACATTTTACACCAGAAATGTAAAACGAATCCCACGATAACACATGCATATCACTTTGAAAGCTCTAAAAATAAGGCTCTATTTCATTGCCAAACCTGAGTCAATTTTTTCAACTTTATGGGTTAGGTTTGTGACATTAGAGTAAATACAGTTGTTGTTGTTGTTGTTGTTGTTGATGTTGTTGTTTTTGGTTTGCTTGTTTGTTTGTTTGTTTTTCTTTTGGATATTGGGTAAAAATGTACTTAGGCATGTCAGAAAACAATGAAAATCATTAGCATTTAAATAAAAAACATTATATTAAACATAATTTTCTGTACGCAATTTTAAGTATAATTAGGCAAGCTTGTGACTGTCATCAGCCGCTGCTTGCTACTGATATCCCTGGGGATTAACCTAACAGAAAAACATGTAAGCCTAGAATGTGTGAAAGTGAACATTCCAACAGAAGAATGCAAAATATAAAATTAAATCCCAAAACAAGCACATGGGAAATCTGTAGAATTATTGCAGCCACACTTTCCTATAATCTTTGGATATTAACAGCAAAATTTGTAGGGCAAATAATTTTTTCCATCATAATTCTCAGACTTCATTGTTTAAAAAAAATGGCCATCAATATCTTGCTCAAAATTAACATCGAAATCTGTTAGATAGCTGTTTTGTGGTGTTCAAGGTCATTGCAAAGTCTAATAAAGATCAAATTTAACATATATCTATGGCATGACTCACTTTCTGCCAATTTTCATAACAACTGACTTAAAACTTAAGAAGATAATGCCAATATATTCCAAAGTAAACAAAACTTGGCCGCTTGGCCCCATCATGTCACTGCATGTTCACGTACTACGGAAATTTGCATAACCATGTGTTTCAAGTTAATCAATAATTTTCTATTTACCAGGCTTTGCCACAAAGCTTCAACGTTTTCATGCGCACATCAAATTGTTTTAATGCGTGGTATATGATTAATAAAATGGAGACAGCAGTTCAAAATCATATGATAACAAGAAAATTGTCATAGTCCAGTGCACAGCTGACATGTACATATACCCTGGCAATTTTTGTTATTATTTTACCCCCAAAAAGAACAAAGAAATTCAATTTATGAACATAAAAAAATCAATGGAGCATGACCATTTGAACAGATCTGCTAGATATCCACCCAAGATACTTTACTACCAAGCTTTAAGTAAGTGTGACCGAAAGTTTTGGGGGAAACTTAAAGAAAATGTGAATTGGCATTTGAATGCTCATTAACTTACGTTGTATTAAATAAAAAAGGGCATTTACTGACAAGTAACCGAATTGATAAAATCGTAAAAAAATCAGCATTGCCTCTTGGTGAACAACTTTGTTTGGACCTGCCACATGAACCATATCCACGAAGTTTCAGCTGAAAATGAGTAACAGTTCTGGAGAGGGAGTCAAAAATAACAATAACGCACACGCAAAACCAAAATCTTGAATAGTCTTTAGGAGCATCCCCGTGTCATATCAAAGCAATCGGGTGACAGATTCAGAAAAAAGATATTTTTTTAGATTTGCCCCCCCCCAAAAAAAAAATATCATTTAAACTCCAAAAATCAATGGAAAGTGACCAATTGAACAAATCTACTGGACACCCTCAGGGTGTTCAGTGCCACCGAGTTTGAAGTCAATCTGACTGACGGTTTCAGAGAAGAAGTAAAAATGTGAATAAGCATTAGAATGCCCATTAACTTACAAAATAATCAACAGGAAAGGTGCATTTACCGATTAGTATCCAAATTAAATAAAATCATTAACTCGGAATGTATAGCCTTGCCTTCAAGAAAACAACTGTGTTAGGCCCTCCCACAAAGAACACACCACCAAGTGTCAGCTTCATCTCAGGAACAGTTCTGGAGAAAAAGTTGAAAATATCCCATACAGACAAAAAAATCATAATGCGGAATTAAAAAAATTACAGCGCCACCTGGAGCAATAATTCAGAACTAAAAGCTATTAGAATTGTTTATGTTTGATATCAACGGAATGGGGTCAGCGGTTTAAGAGGAGAGGATTTTTAAATATTTGTCTTCCGAAAAAAAAAAAAAAAAAAAAAAAATAACCCCCGGAAAATCACTGGAGAATACCCATTTGAGAAAACTTGGTACAACATCCCTCCCCCCCCCCTCCGCGGGGTGGAGTGGGGGGGTCTACCAAGGGGATTCTAGCTGACGGTTTAAGAGAAGTTGGAAATGGGAATTGTGGACAAACGACCAAGACTTTGACGGACAGACAGAAGACAGACCATCCTATAAGCTCAGCTGACTTGTCAGTCAGCTGAGCTAAAAATCGCCATGCTTTTAAGAAAGTGGAACTGTAGCCATATGTTTTTTTGACAATATAATAAACTTTCTACTTTCTGTTTAATTTTCGATATCTATTTGGACTTTTCTAATGCATTTGAGAGTTGAACCATAACATAATATTCCTGTGCAGAACAAAGCTACTACAGAATCACTGCCCAAGTTCTCTTTGGCCTTAAAGATTTCTACAATGGTCGGATATAATATCATAATATTCATGACATCTCTTTAAGTGGTTTACTAGTTGAAATGAAGTCTTTTTAACTATGAAACCAGGACCCTCTTACATTTGTGATAAAAAAAAAGTTGATATAAATACTTAGCTTCATCAAAATGTAAGCTTATATTATATTATGCCGACACTACTTAAGTAACCTTTCTTTTCTCTTGTTGTCTATTATAGAAACAAACTTCAAATATATTTCATTCCATATTTTATACTTGAAGTATGCCCACAACTCGTTGGCCCTAAACAAACTATCAACGAGCATATTCAAAACCAAACTTTTTAAGAAAAAAAACAACACACATTTAACCTGTTTTATACTAAGGTGTTAGATGGTACTTAAATTTCAATGGCAGACATGTTGTAATTTCTTTATGTGTGCAAGAATATTAAATATTTTTAGATAAAAACATAGATAAAGGATCTCGCTATTTTCACAATATATTTCAATGATGCACCGTACTATGTTTTGACTCGAATATCTTTGCTCCTGTTACCTACATATCATCAACATTGTCCATCACGTGGTGGTATAGCATGTTGCATTAGAAATAACTTTTTCAATGACTGGGCTCATTGATTTTAACGTGCATTATATTTTCACTTATGAAACTTGAGAGCCCTATTCATATACTGATTTTCTGTGAATTTCGTATAGTAGATTTTGATGTATTATAACTTCCCTATAATCCAACGTCTATTGAGGTAGTCATTGCCAATGTCAAATGATATTCATACTATTTGTGGAATCACTGTTTCGTGTATCTAGGCAGAATCGGGATCCACACAAGGAAAGAATAGGGGGAAATGTGAAGAATTTCACTATATATATATATATATACACAGCAGTAGTATCCATACAGCTAACAGGAGAGTATATTATAAAGTTTCCCTGGCATGAGTCTTCTACATTGCTCATACTAATTTTCTTTCAAGCCCCTGCTCAGAATCAGGATAACAGTGATTTGCGTGCGTGCGCGCGCGTGTGTTTGTGTGTATGTGTGTGTATGTGTGTGTTTGTGTGTGTATGTGTGTGTGTGTATGTGTGTGTATTTTGAATAGTACTTGATCAAAAAGTTCAAAATATCATTCAAATGTTGCGCACAGGCCCAGAAATCCCTAGTTCCTGCCATCTGTACGTTACGAAGTGTCAGTACTGATAATGCATGCCAAATGAGTACCAAGGAACACAAATAGCATATACATCATAGGGACTTGACTGTGCATTGGATGATAGAATGATCTATAACTCCCGAGAAACACACAATTATACTGAGATATTTAAAGACAGTATAACATCATGTTGAATCTGTACATGCATTAATGATTATGTAACGTACGACACAGATCAATATTATAGTATTCCCAACGCAGGTCAGGATCTGCTGTAGAACACCAAGGTCCACCAATTTCTCTCTCTGGGTTTCTGCAATAATTTTCTGCACTATTAAGGTCATTCTCTGGAAAGTGGGCTGAGTTAGTTATCGTATGTTTATGTGGGAACGTCATATTCCACCTTTGGCAGGTTTTGCCTGAAAGTGTTTGTGAGATATTTCTTTTGTATTCTTTTCCTAGAAGTGTAGCTTTGCAGAAGAATAGCGGATCTGGAGGTCATATTTACATGTAGATTAGTCCGATTTTCTGTTTGGATTAATATCTAGTAGTGCGACACATAAGGTTACTTAATTTTTAATACTAAATCAATTGTTGATGTTGAAATATTGCCTGGTATTATGAACAATCCATAGCACATGACAAAATATAAAAATGTACCTATAATTTTATGTAAATATGTCTGTATATATATATATATATATATATATATATATATATATATATATATATATCTGTGTGTGTATGTGTGCGTATGTGTGTTTTATACATCTTTATGTATTCATACATGTGCCTGTGAATTAACGTTGGGCATCACTGACTCGAAAAGAGCAGCCAGTGTCGTTCCAATAATGTTCAACTGGTTCAGCCATCAATTATGTGGTGATCCCCATGTAAAGGACCTTTGCCATGTTGGGTCAGGGCACCCATCAGTATCCAGGTTACTCCTGACCCTTGCACAAGGTGACATGTGTCTTTCCAGCAGAGTAAAAGACAATAAGATAATGCCAGTATGCCAAAATTGGCTCCCCTTATGGCTAAGTCCTGTGTCATTCAGTAAAACGTGATGACTGTGTAATTTTAATAGTTGTTAACTTAGCGGTAAAGTAATTTACCACGAGTGTTACATTGAACAAATATCTTGGAATGTGTGTGGCAGAGACAGTGTTTCTGCTTTGCTGAAAATTAACTTAACTCTAGGTGAGTTTCTGTAGTGTAGTCACCGAGATGATTGACAAATAAAATGGAAATTTAAAACAGAGCCAGTTTTAGCAAAACAGGGTACCGCTGTGGAACCCTACACAATAAAACATTGGTGGTTTTACTTCCCATTTATTCACAAGCTTTCTAAATATCAAATACCATTATCTTTGTACTGTGAAACTTTGCTTTACTAAATGCCCATTGAATGCCAACCAAACTGCAAATTAACTTAGTGATATTATGTGTTATAAGAAGTATTAAAAGAAATTTTATTCACAAAATCTTAATAACACATTGTAATGCATTAAAAAGAAAAGAAGAGTCAAGTCAAAGATGGCATTGTATAATATGAAAAGTTAGAGGAGTATTGGATTTGTGCTTTTTTGGCCAGAACTACTGGTACTTCCTAGTAGTCATTACCTTATCCCGCTGTCCGAACTATAACTAGCTAAAACTCATGTTTGTGGACACACGCAGTTGTTTCTACTTTGACAGTTATGCTGACATTGACGTGTTTATTATTATTATTATTATTATTATTATTATTATTATTATTATTATTATTATTATTATTATTATTATTATTATTATTATTATTATTATTATTATCATTATTTGTTCTAATCGTCTTTGTGTCATGATATTTTGGTCGTGTCTACCAAGTGGTCACCATTCTAAATAACTGGTTTGATATTATTGAGCAAGTAACGAAATGGCGCAATTGTCTGTAAGAAATGTGAAGAATAACTGCATGCTTCTGTAAGAAATTGGGAAGACACTCATTTTACTGTAAAAGGTGAAAAAAACTTGCTTGTTGTCATAACATTCATGAGGACAATGTTTTTGAAATAATCTGAATTATTGACTATTAGAACTGTTTTAACAAGCAATCAAATCTGCAATTTATTATGAAACCGATCTTGATGAATAATTAATTTGAATTATCCTTTCTTGCTTTTGACCCATTCCCAAGTACACTCCTGTTACAAGAAGTGGAAAGTATACCCAAGTTAGCGGACATATGACCGAGATACTTTAATGTATCGGTAACCCGCATTGTACTGTGAATGGACAGAAAGTGCAACCTTAGTAACATATTGTAATATCCAGTTAGAACCTTGTTTATGCGTCCTTTGCTCTTGCAGACTTGCCATCGACAGGCCATTTATATCATCGTATGTAGTAAATTGAAACTAGTTTACCTAGTGAATCTTGCACCTAATTACAAAGCGATGTTTCCCTTCATTCAGACTAGTATACGGACACACGAATCGGCCTTTGATCCTGGCATGCATTTGACAAAAAGGACTATGATTTATGGAGTAGATGAATGTGTTGTCTTTATTTGATCGTAAAATAAGCCAGGAATATTTTTTTTTCATATACATCTTTGCACTGCAACGTGCACTTGAATGGCTATCACAAAGACAAATTTTAAATCACATCATTCGCCTAGGTGGAACATATTGATGAGGATAACCAAACAAACCCTGAAATATGAACAAAGCTGTCAGCAGTACAACAAAAGGAAATTTTAAGAATATAAATAAGAGATGTTTCCATCCCAAAATTTCTGCCATCAGTTGAAGTGTGTAGACTAGATCTTCAGCATTTTCTAAGACAGTTTCATTTGTTCTGTGAAGAAATCCTGAGGCAAAAAGGGAGGATCGTCATGGAATTCAGTGGTTAACGACAAGACATAAAATTAAAAAATGCCATTTGCCAGAACGATTTAATCCCTTACAATAGCATATACAACAGATGAATTTGCGTTGCTATTATGAATGTACGTAACATAAAGTGATTTTTTGTAGGTACTAGATATATGATCTTGATCTCAATGGCAAACCAGATTAATTCAAGAGTTAGATTGCCAGCATTTAATATATCTGAAATTCTGGAAACATTTCTAATATGGATATGACCTTCACCATCAATGGGTTTCGAAAATAAAAGTGGATGCTTTATTAACGCAAAATCAAGATAGACAACTTCATTTCTTTAAACAGATAACAGATAACATATTTATTTCAGCAAGATAGGAAAAATAAAAAAATTCCACTGTAAGCTGCTCATTGGTATACAGAAAACTGAGTTCTGTGTGGATGGTCCATTTCCCTGTAATCATACATAACAGGATGGTCTTTAAAATAATTGTCAATCCTTACTTCAAAACTGTTTACACTTGGTGCATTTGCTACATAACTGGGGAGTAAGTTCCACCAGTCCACGACTCTATTGCTGAAAAAATACATCCTTATGTTTGAGTTTGATCGGGTCTTGGTTAATCTTAGGTTATGGCCTCTGGATATAGCATTCACATTGAAAGGAGGAAAACATTTAGCTGTTTCATAATAACCATGAATATATTTGTACACGTTGCATGTCTATGCTTGCGCGCGCGCGCGCGCTCGCGCGCGCGTGTGTGTGTGTGTGTGTGTGTGTGTGTGTGTGTTTGTGTAAGGAGGGAGATACTTTGCGACAAGTTTTAGTCTCCTGTTTGACTTTGTTTTCCAAATCCATCAATGAAAATGAGAAGATCTGAAACATCTCTGGTCAAGTGGTTAATACTCTGTCATGATTTAGGAAGAGTGCTCAAATTACGTATTGTTTGTTAACGAACTATACCTTAAGGCCGTTGTGGATACACAAACAATTGTACAATCAATAAGAAAGAGAAGTAATATGCATAAAGCATTGAAATGATTTAACACCGACAGCAACAAGTGTGTCGTTTCAATCTACGGCCTACTGTATCTATGATAGTATTGTGAAACATACCATTTCTTTGGCTAAATGAAAATGTTTTGAACTTTGTTTTCCAACATGTAAAATGATATATTGAATGGAAATTTAAAATATTTTGGATAGACCTAAGAGGATAAATGAGGTCCCAGATACGTTTAGTATGAATGGAAATGTTATAAACAGTATAATAGAAATATATAAAGGCCTTAATGATTACTTCACAAATAAAGCACTTAAATGTGCATCTGATTTAGGTGTGCCTCCTGATACCAGGCCATCAAAAGACTACTTAAAAATAGCGGTGAGTTGATGCTCAAATTCTTAAAAAACAGAATTGCCGCTGATTTGTTTGATAATAGCTGAAGTTCTTTCGAGTCATGGAAAGGTATACGAGTATTTGGTTCAATCAAAGAAAATTTTTATATTTCCGTTATGTTTTTAGTATTTGTATGCAATACCGATCATCATGTTCGCTGACTTTTTATGAATTGCAATTTTACGTTAAAAGTAAGTATGTGTTCAGGTAATGTCTTTCCATTGAGCCTGCTTTTTATGGAGATATTAATCGATCATCTTATCAACGGATAAAACTCATGCAAAAATTGCATAAAAATACCCAAAAAACTTAATTACTTTTTCACCACCCCCCCCCCCCCAAAGCCCTCCTAAGGTACCTACAAAATCGTGGCAAACATTTGGTTGAAATGACTCACTATAACAATGTTACTCGTTTTATACTTTTGTATTAATTTTCTTTCACCTCGACGCTGATTTCATAGTTTCGCATACATGCATGTTATAAATGTGGAATGTTCCAAATGTTGCACGGGCAGAGTGATGTGGTTCACTCTACAAGTGTCATTATTTTGTTTTTTCAAATTGACTTTACAGCCTTAGGAAAATCAAATGTACCTGTTGCACCCGACTTGTTGAGGCTGGGAAGTATTAAACCATGGGAGGCTATAGCAGAGGAAAATGGCGTTTGGTTTTTAATGTACATCTCTGTGGATGCATATTTATTGCTAAATACATTGGGCACGGGCACTGCTAATGCTGTATTTGTGAATTTTCCCAGGAGTATATTATCGGTCAGTATTTCTGTCCATCTACTTGTGTTGGTGTCTTGCCACCCCAAACCTGAGGCTCTGGTCATGAAGAAAATTGGGAATTGACAAGTTGAGAAAGAGTGGATGGTAGAGGTGTATGTATACAGTCTTTGAATAATTAGAGGTGTCAGATTGTTGAGGATTTTGAACATGGATAAAGTTGTTGAGTATGTGTCCATTTGTTCAAGTTTAGGTACAATTATTTTTTTTTTGGAACATGGGATCAGTATGGTCATTAAAGTCAGAATTTGTAATTATACCTATCGATTTCCTTGTATTTAAACAGGTTTGACTAAACGTCAGACATAATTTGCAGCCCATTTTTTATTGCAGTACAAAAAATAATGGCAAGCTGAAGTACAATATAGTTAAGTTCAAGTATTCATGCAGAGATTTTATCTAATTTTATTGAAAATTCCAATGATTTTCCTTAGTTTATTTGATATACTGGATAAATGGTTTTCCCAGTTAAGCTTGTCATTAATCCAAATTCTCCTACAAAATTACAACATATTAGTTGTTTTAAATAACTATTTTTAACTTTATTTTTTTTAGATTATCTGAGGTATTAGCAAGACCTTTTGTACCAAAAGTCATATTATTGGTTTTGTCTAAGTTGACAGAAAATTTGCTAGAGTGGAGCCAATTAAGAACCTTCGCTAATGATGAATTAATGTGCTGGGATGTGTATTCTATATCATATCTGAAAAATCAAGCTGGTTTCTTCAGCGAGAAACAAAAAACAAAAAAACAAAAACAACAAAAAGCAACAACAACAAAAAAAACAAAAAAAAAACAAACAAACAAAAATACCCGAAAAAAAGAAAAAAACAAAAAAAAAAAAAAACAAACAAAAAAAAAGAAAAAAACAACAAACACACACACACACAAATAAATAAACAAAAAAATCAACGAGTGAAAATATTCTCACAAAAAGTTTTTAAGTCATTGATATACACTAGAAAAAGAGAGTGGTACGAAAATAGATCATTGAGGGACTCCGCATGTAATCTACTGCAATGTCAACTCTTCATTCAGAAAAGAGACATATTGTTTCCTCCTGTAATGTAACTTTTAAACCAGTTAAGTGCTATGCCACGTACACCATAATGGGACGATTTTGAAACGAGACAGTTGTGATGAACTGTATCAAAGGCCTTGGAAAGATCGAGAAAGACACTTACTGTGTGATCACTATTGTTCCAAGGCCTCTGACTTTTTGTTTACAAGTTAAGCAAATGCCATTACAGTACTGTGACTTTTCTGAATCCAAATTGGAACTTTTACAGAATTTGTTTACATGCGTTCCCCCCCCCCCAAAAAAAAAAGAAAAGAAAAATGAGCTGACTGTCAGCTGTTAAAAAGAATGTTATAAAAGAAGAGTGGATTAAAAATTGGACGATATAAGTTGGTGCATAACTCAAGATATCCTTTCTTGAACAATGAAATGACTTTTTCAATTTTCGAGTCATCTGGAAAGCTACCAGGTTGAGACAAGTTTATGATATAAATAAGCATTTTGAGAATACCAGTACATTTAACAGCCTTTGAATGGATCAGATTCCAACCTGGCGATTGACGCCTTAAGGAGTTAATATTAATACGTGTATCGTCTTCTGTAATAGGGCAAAAGAAGAAGTGTAGATAATTATCATTATTAAAGCATGAGATGTGTTTATTGGATACATTAGTTGTAGACATGGTGAACACAAAAATGCCGCTTAGCCAATTTGCGGACAGTAGAATATATGGAGGACATGTACATTATAAGATGTTTGCGGTATACTTGGGTACATTATCAATACATAACATATATTTGAGACGATATCAGTTACTTGTATGGCATATTCGTTTATTATATTTTTTAATTAAGAATTTTATCTTAAAAATATAATTGGTAATCACAAAAATTATGATGTAGTGAATGCAGAATTACTTTGATTTATATTATGTGTAATGTAACATGATGACTGACACACCCGAGACAACTTCCTGCTCTGTCGACAGATCAGCGCACTCGATCTTATACATCAAAGAACAGTATAACCTCACGATTTGTATTTTAGTGAAATAAAGGGAGTGTGATTTTAGAGTTCTCATTTATGCTTAGACTGGTTTAATTTTGCTTCTCGTTCTAAAGAAAAATCAGAGTGTTTGGTTTCCAATGTTAACTTACATAGATAACAAAGCAAGAGGGCTGTGTGAAAAGCACTTGCTCAGCTGACCTAGAGATTCATCATACTTGTGGCTCTGGATCAAAGGAACCCATGTGCTGAGTAGGTCTGACCTTTATATAAGAACACTCGCACGTGGAAAATTCAGTTCAGTTAGTACTCAAGTTATAGTGAAGCGTATATTCCATGTATGATACCCTGCAACCTCAGAAATGAGGTCAAGGTAATTCATTTACTGACTAAGCATGCCAATCGAAGAGAAACATTACAATGTGCAACATGAAGGTCCTAGCTCAAAAAAGATCTTCATCTATTAAGTGAACAGTAAATTTAAATTCAGTTGTCCTGTGACCTTGGGAATGAGGCCAAGGTCACAAAATAACTGGAACTTCACTATTTGAGCCTGACCACTTGTACAAAATAGGTGGACCCTAATGAAATTTACATCCCTACAAACCTTGACACAGAGCGGCCAAAGTTATTTAGGTTAGATTCAATATAAAAAATTCCCATGTTAAACTTTACTATTAAAACTTCTATAAACATCTGCAAAAAGAAAATTAAAAATAAATAATAATAAAAGAACAAAAAGGGCAAAGATCACTCGAGTGTGATCATTTGAACAAATCATTCGAGACACAGACAAGGAACATGGCCACACAGTTTGTAGATAATCTGACTGACAGTTTCTTCAGAGAAATCCAAAATATGAAAGAGCGTTGGAATGGCCACTGACGTACGTAGTAGTCAAAAGGAAAGGTGTGTTTACCGATAAGTGCCCGAAATGAAAATAAAAACATTAAAAACCAGAAATCCACAACAATGCCACACAGTAAACATCATTTTTGACCCTTTCACAACGAACATATATATATATATATGTATATATATATATATATATATATATATATATATATATATATATATATATATATATATATATATATATATATATATATATATATATATATGTACTGAAGGCAGCTGTCACTTGGAAATGGTAGCTTGTACCAGAACTTTGATAAATATGGATATAATTGTGTTAGATGCTATGTTTGTACTTGTTCTTGCAATGAATAGTTTTTGTATATATATATATACGTATATATATATATATATATATATATATATATATATATATATATATATATATATATATATATATATATATACAAAAACTATTCATTGCTATTTGCAATATCCACATGGCTTGGAAGGGTGAATTGTATCACGTGTGCAAGTTAGGAATTAAATGGAAGAGGCACAGTGCAGTAGTGCTACGGGTAGTCCCACTATGTTTTACCTGCAGAGTTCAGTCAAGCAGGGAGACACATGAACAAGAAGAATACATATTAACTACATTACCACGTACAGAAGCCTGTAAGGACCACATCAAACAAAAAAAACCCTTATAACTCGAAATTTCGAGTTTTAAATCTCGTAATTTCTAGATTTTAGTCGAAATTTCGACTTGTTTAAGGCACTGGACAGTAATCCCTTATACACATAATTACATCTCGAGATTAGTGTGGTTTCAAATCAATACTTCAAGTATATTTAGGGTACCTGCTGGAGAATAATTTTGTTCTTTTACCGAAAAATTTTGAACTGAGAAAAAAAATTCACAATAAAACTATTAGAACTGTGCCCTCAAATATTCTTAGAACGAGTGTGAAGAATGGGTTTACGTTATAAACAAATAAGAAATAAAGGCGCATGTATTTAAATAGCTTTTAATGACCCTAGTCAACAATGGCTATTTCTAAGAAAACCAACTTTAGAGTTTCATAACTTTTTTCTATTGACACAAGGGTAGCAGCTAAAGTATATATATTCGGGCTGACATGGGCATGTACAGGTTCTACAGACATGATTTTCTTTACACATTTTTGCCCATATTACATGATACTGAAGCTGAGGCATCCGATATCAAACACGACCTCCATTTCTATTCCCATCAGTACGGCTTTTACTTTTGAAAGTACATGGATCTAAGGGGCAGTCATTATTTACCGAGGGAGGGGGGCTCGGGATATGGGGGGGGGGGGGGGTAGTCACAACATTTCTCTACCCAATTTTTTTTTGGGGGGAGGGGGGGCACAAATTGCACATGCTCCTAATAGGGAGGTCACCAAATGACTGACATGGGCGGCATAAAATTGCCCCCCCCCCCATCCCCACCCTGGTGGGGGGTGTCATCAAATTGTGAATCAGTTTATAACAAACTCATACAACAACTAGAAAAGAAGATTTGCTTCAAAGCAAATCTGTCTGTGTGCCTTCAAAAGTTGTACATATTAAATGCTACAACTTTTATCCTATGGTACTTCACATCACTTTAAGCCTATGCTTGGATGCAAATTTCAAAGTCCAAATGACCTTGACCTTTGACCTTTACAGGTCACATGTAAATTGCATAAAGTTACAATACCCACAATTTTAAGCCCAACATGAACCAAATCGGATGAAAGTTGACCAAGTTTTGACAAGCTGAAACGTTCAAAGGCCAAATGACCTTGACCTTTGCCCTTTTGAGGTTACATGTTCTTATAAAAACGTACAGTGTTGCAATACCTACAATTTGAGTCTAACATGATTAGAATTGGATGGAAATTGGCCAAGTTATGGCTGGACGAAACATTCAAAGGTCGATATGACCTTGACTTTTGACCTTTAGAGAACACATGTAAGTTTCAAAAATGTGCAGTGTACAAATGCTACAGTTTGAGCCCAACATGATAAAAATTGGATAAAAATTGACCAAGTTATGGCAAGAAGAAAGCAACCATCGAAAGTGGCCTCTGACCTTGAAATGACCTTTGACCTTGAGATGACCTCTACCTGAAGAGAACCCTGACCTCAAAAATGACATTTTGGCTTAAAATTGACCTTCGGCCTTGACATGAATTTTGACCTTGACATGACCTTGACCTTTGAGATGACCTTGTCCTGGCTATGATCGAATTCCTATACACTCGGAACCACATCTACTATAGTACATAAGTTATTGAAGATTTAAAACTTTAAGTAGCCCTCATTTGCATAATTTTGAAAAGTATGACCTCTCATTATAAAAAGGCCAGACTTCATCCATAGAAGTATAATTGTGCCAAGTTTGGAGTTTCTACGTGTAATACTTTTCAAATGAAATGTCGGACAAATTTGCCGGTAAAGAAAGAAAGAAAGGAAGAAAGAAAGAAAGAAACTAGAAAAGAAGATTTGCTTCAAAGCAAATCTGTCTGTGTGCCTTCAAAAGTTGTAAATATTAAATGCTACAACTTTTATCCTTTGGCACATCACATCATATTAAGCTTATGGCTGGATGCAAATTTCTAAGTCCAAATGACCTTGACCTTTCACCTTTGCAGGTCACATGTAATGTGCACAGTGCTACAGTACCCACAATTTAAGCGCAACATGAACCAAATCGGATGAAAATAGACCAAGTTATGGCAAGATGAAACTTTCAAAGGGCCATATGACCTTGACCTTTGCCCTTTTGAGGTAACATGTTCCTATAAAAATGTGCAATGTTGCAATACCTACAATTTAAGTCCAATATGATTAGAATTGGATGGAAATTGGCCAAGTTTTGAGTGGATGAAACTTTCAAAGGTCCAACTGACCTTGATCTTTGACCTTTAGAGGTCACATGTAAGTTTCAAAAATGTGCAGTGTACATTAGCTACAGTTTGAGCCTAACATAATCAAAATTGGACAAAAATTGAGTGAGTTATGGCTAGAGGAAAGGCACCATCAAAAGTGGCCTTCAACCTTGAAATGACCTATGACCTTGAGTTGATCTCTACCTGAAGTGAACCTTGACCTCAAAAATGACATTTTGGGTTAAAATTGATCTTTGACCTTGACATGACCTTTGACCTTGACATTTGAGATGACCTTTACCTTGCTATGATCAAACTCCTATACACTCTGAACCACATCTACTACAAAATATAAGATATTGAAGATTTAAAACTTTAGTTAGCCCTCATTTTCATAATTTTGAAAAGTATGACCTCTCATTATAAAAAGGCCAGACTTTATCTATAGAAGTATAATTGTGCCAAGTTTGGAGTTTCTACGTGTTATACTTTTCAAATGAAATGTCGGACAAATTTGCCTATAAAGAAAGAAAGAAAGAAAGAAAGAAAGAAAGAAAGAAAGAAAGAAAGAAAGAAAGAAAGAAAGAAAGAAAGAAAGAAAGAAAGAAAGAAAGAAAGAATTCCTAGAAAACAGTATGTCTGTGTTGGCATACAGCCATAACTAATTTTGCCTCGTATCTCCGAACACAGCTACAGGTGGCGCCACTAGTGTGAAACGCGTTCAGATTTTGACCTGTCCATTTGCACCAAATTCCATGAAGACTCACTACAATTATGATGCTGCAGTGTTCAAAAGAAGCTCATGTTTTTGCCCATATAATACATAATATTGTCGATGGGGCAAGCAATCTCATGAGAGTACCATTAGTACATTCTGTATCAAAGTGCCACCCGCCCCCCCCCCCCAAAAAAGATAGTTTTCAAATTAACACAGAAACAGTACAACTCACATCAGTACTGAGTAGCCCTGTGACCTTGACCTTGGTTGTGAGGCTGTGATCACCCATGTACTGCCTAATGTCTAAATCTTGTACTCACACCCAGAACATGCAGAAGTGTTCCTATACAGTTCCAATGCAGTGGCCGAACATTTATGAGGGAAACTAAAACTACGTCCATTGGACCTTGATGCCCCGACCTGACATCACATAAATTAGGGACGCTACCAGGGAGTAGAGGCCCACAGCTTCAAATGGTGATTAATGTTTGCGTCAAGTGTCATGACAAAAGCTGAAATAATTACAATGGTCATTTTCACAGTCAGTTGACAGTGTGTAGCAAGCACATAGATGGAAGCCTAAACAGACAAAACACCAGGCGCACATCTTCATATTGTAATTAAGGTGCAAAGTGGTGCATGGTAAACTAGCCGTACTCCGTCGTTTAGGCACCTCACTCCCAATTAGTTTGTTTCAAACCATTTATTTCTCTTGTATACAGCCAAAAGGTTAGATTATGCAGACACTGTGTGGAACATTTGTGGTGCTAGTGGATCTCATAGACTTCAAAAACTTCGAAATTACGCCGCCAGGAAAACATGTAATAACTTCGATTTCAGAAATACAAGGAGACTTAATCTTGTTTTTAATCTTGGATGGCAAACATTGGAGCAAAGTGGAAAATTTCATACCGCAACCCTGATGTGAAAATGTATCAATCAATGGACTATCTCTGTAATCAGTTTTCTTTATGTTTCCATTCTCCTATTCATAATACAAGAAATATCCATTCTATGGAAGTTTTAGTCCGTGGTGTTCAAAGTTCTTGTAAGAAGTCTTTGGCTTACAATGGTGCTACAGTCTGGAACTCTCTTGACGATTTTACCTGCAGTTCACACGATTTGCCTTCTTTCAAACTCAATAATAAGGCTCGCTACTTAACATGATTTTTATTTTTTAATTTTGAATTACTTGTCGCTCAGTTTTATCTGCCATATATTTGTTACATTTGTATAGATATTGTATATATGTTTACTGGTCCCCAGGGAAGAATAGAGGTAACTCTGATTGGGTGTACCGGAATAAAAATGTTCAATTATTATTATTTATAATTTTATGTTCAACTCAAGTTCCATGTATCTGGCTGAAATACTTTCCCACCTGTGCATGACAGAATTTTACGGTCATTTACCTACAATGGCCATTTTCGCTAAGTCAAATAACAGTGTGTAAACAAACACACAGGGTAAATCTATATGCCCCAACCCCAACAAGATGGGGGCATCAAGATTCATTAGCAAATTAAATGTAGGTATTCACATGAGTCAAGATCAAAAGACATTTTATTTATATAATTTTGGCAATGCCCTCAAATTTTACGCGGCATGAGGACAAATTTGACACAAAAAGTTCAGGGAACTTTGACACAGATCTTCTAGTAAGCCCTAAATATATCTGAAGTGTCCCAGCTGGAAGTCTGTAGTTGATACTCTATGGGTACAAATTTCCCTGAGCGGTATTTTTTTTTTTTTTTTTTTTTTTTTTTTTTTTGATTAACAAGATAATTCATTTATTTTCCCAAATCGCGGATCGGTGACGTTAAGCTCCAGACAAGACAATAGCATGTGCACGTTGAGTGTTCCAGATTTCTTCCCATATATATATATATATATATATATATATATATATATATATATATATATATATATATATATATATATACATTCCCATACGGCACCTCGGGAAAATTAATACCTCTGGATTTTTTTTAACTTGTACCGTATTCGTGGCTTGATAAGGGAATCTAGCTCCACGCATCTTGAGTTTATAGTTGTGAACAGTTGAATAATTTGCTCTGTGTTGAAGTCTTTATTTCATTATTAATATGCAACAGAGCTTAATATAAAGGTCTCCTGCTCCATACTGGCTCGTGTATACGTATGGAGTTTACGCAGTGTACCAGCACTCCTCTAACATTCGCAAGATGTTGCAGGTGGGGTACCGGCTATCCTCAGTAGCGGTTATTTTGGGAAAGTGAATGCACGGACAGGATTTCAGTGTAGCTGGGAATTGAGTGGATTTGCCCCCTAAGCAAATTTCTCCCACCAGTTAAAATTGTGAACTGTGCGTAGTGCGTCTCTAAGATATATGGAAATTGTAACTAAATTCTTGATGAAATAAACACCAGTAAATGAGAAACATTCACTTTCTAAAATTCTATACACACCAAGCAACACTTGCTATACAGTGTATGTTTACTTACTTGTGACAAAGGTATAAACAAAGACAGATAGAAGTATAAGAACTCCTGTGTTTACCACTTGCTTGCCAAAGAGAGACCATTGACCTTATTGACCCAGGAATTAGGTCACAAAACTAAATGCGATATTAAAGAATTTTAAGACCCATAAATTTAGGGATGGATGATGAATTGATGATGACAATATTCTTCAAAGACTATTGTTGGAGTCAAGATCAATTCCTCGTCTACAAAGCAGGCCTTTTACCTCCTGCAACCAGCCAACAATATCAGTATTAATCCAATTATGCAATTACAGTGTGCATATGTTACTGTGAAGTGCTTTATTTCCGTGTGGTTAAAATTTCCTTCTTTTATTTATTTATTTATTTATTTATTTATTTATTTATTTATTTATTTATTTATTTATTTACTTATTTATTTATCTATTTTATTTTATTATTATTATTATTATTATTATTATTATTATTATTATTATTATTATTATTATTATTATTATTATTATTATTATTATTTTGCTTTCTTTCCGTGCATCTTGCTAAGGTGTAAAATTCCTGAATTTTGTTTCTCTGTTGTACACCAAGAATTGTTATATTTTACTACTGGAAGTTCCTGTATTCAAACATTTTTGTCACAGTGTTCTTTAATTAGCTTGTGTTTGGTTTGACAGGAATTTTTTTCGGTGATGAATTTTGTAAACAGAAGGACGATCACACATATTCATACACAGTGACGTAATACTGATAAGCAGTACTCGGAACACGTCTTTCCGGGCTATGACAGGTAAGCACAGCCATAACTTTTTATAGAATTTTTAGTTTTTTTTTTATTTTTTATTTTGAATGTTTTCGATGAAAGGTGACTGTACAGTACCAATGACGATATATTCAGAAGCAATACATAGCTTCCATAACTCTTTAAGTTACGCTTGTCGTATGATAAATTTTCAAACGTAAAATTATTTGGAAAAATATGCGTACGTGCATGAATGTGCGTGTGTGTGTGTGTGTGTGTGTGTGAGAGAGAGAGAGAGAGAGAGAGAGAGAGAGAGAGAGGCTACTGATATTAGTCTTATGCCCAAACTTAACCATGCTATAGCAGAGAGAGAGAGAGAGAGAGAGAGAGAGGCTAACGATATTAGTCTTATGCCCAAAATTAGCCATGCTATAGCGACTATGAGAGAGAGGCTAACGATATTAGTCTTTTGCCCAAAATTAACCATGCTACAGCTACTATGACATTTTGGGAAGTTCCGAACATTTGAACGTTGTAATAAGTACCACGAAAAGTCAGTAGATGCAGCGTTCGAGGTTTTTATGTTTGAAGCGGAGCTCGGAAACTCAGCGAAGGAGTGGAGGGGGTGGGAGTGGAGAGTCCCCGCTCCACTCCGGGCCGGAACCTTTCAGTTTTAGCAAAAGAATGGCCAAGCTCGTGTTACCTGTGACGCACTTTGTATCGACATGATCATCGTCGTCATCATTTTGCCCTGCTACATAGACTGTGTCATCTGTTTGTTGTATTCTTGTTGTGCCCAAGTAAAGGCATAAACATGGTCCTCTTGTCATTCTGTGATGGTTACAGTGTAATAATTATTACAGCAACGAAAACTTTAATACAAAGTAGCGTCATTAACTTATGCCAAAGGATAATATGTGCCGAAAATGCCACATTCAGCACATTATTCGCATGTTGTATGCATCTTTGGAAATGGCAATATACATGTAGCCTACTTTTTAAAACCAAGTCAGACATGAAAATTATAATCAATTGTGTAATTTTCGCTTGATTAAGTTACGTGCACTTCACCATCTGTCTCCACCTTTATCTCTGCCGTGTCATCATGCAAACTGATTATCAGGGGGCGCCACTAGCTATCAATGGGGAATGGCATTGGTAAAGGCACGATTTCTTTTTGAACTCGCGTCCACTTCTTTTTGTCCTAGGTAAATTCTTTACGGTCTTTCAAATCTAACATCAATAACATGCTTCCTGAATTTGTGAACAAGGTGCCTTTATGACAGAAGGAGATTGTTTATCGGCCATGTTGTGCTCTGTTGTGTGTGTGTGTGTGTGTGTGTGTGTGTGTTGGTCGTTTCCACTGAAGTCCAGCAGAAACTATCTTTTGACCAAACGAAGACCAATTGTTACTTGTTTTTTGCTGATATGCAGCCCTACTTAATTTCTTTTGGTGAAGTCAAAACAGTCGTTGCGCCAAATTCAGTATAGATTTAAAATAAATTACATTGCTTGTTTTAATATACATTAATGAAAATTACTGTTCCTGAAAGAAATTGAGGGAATAATGTTTGCGAGAGAAAACAGCTATTCTTATCTGCACAGAACGAAAGAGCATAAGCTAAACATTTTTTATTGTAAAATTACATACATATGTAAGTATTGGAGTTCATTCCGTTGACGTAATAATCCGTACGTGACGATATTAATGCTCAATCACATGTTTGCAAATACATGCATGTATTCATTAAACGGTATTTTGCACTGATATTAAAAGGAAGAAAGTAAACTGTGTGTCAATAATCGCCGTGCTTACGAAAACAATAATAAAGGAGGATGTAACCAAGCCAATTAATTATGAGTCTGGTTAGACCGTGGATATGATGCACATGTGGAATTGTAGTTCTCATTGTGTAAATGAATAAAGCCAATGAAGATTCAACACTTCAGATGTTTTGATGTTGGTATATTATAGTCCAAGGTTCGTACAGGTTCAATAGCGATACTTGAGACAGGTCGATCCACTCTGATGAGGTCAAGATGCGGGCCAAAATAAAAAACAAAAGATGGTGATGACGTGAATAGGAATGTCTGACGTAGGGAACAATTAAAGCAAAGTTTTTATGAAGATTCCGGAGTGTATAAAAGATTACTAAATAAAGAAGAAACATATTAAAAATAATTTGATTGCGTACATCAGGTGATGTTCCAAATTAGAGGGAAAAGTTGTTAGCAGGGTAGGTATTTCGAGTGGACAATTTACAACAATTCTTTTAACATGAATTTAGTAATATCGTCAGTTCATTTTTTATTAGAATAAAACATTAAAATTAGGACCATTCAAAAAAGAAAATTACTTGAGACATGATCAGATCATGATTCATGAACTGATCATGATATTGCCTATGAATTTACTCCGTAATAGTTTCTAAATATCTATTAATATATATATACATATATATATATATATATATATATATATATAAATATATAATATTACTCCAAGGACCTATGGAGTATCGCCTGACTTACACCACTGAAGCTAATTTTATCGCTTGACTTATTAAGCCAAGCGATATTTATATTGAGCGGCTTCTGTATTTTAATTTGAAATTTTAAAAGTAAGCCTTTTTTCAAGAGCTTCACTTTCAGAATAAGTATGAAAGCGACTGCATATACTTGCTACTGAAAGATGTGTAAATTTATAATAAATGACGTTTTAAACCTGTTAATGTAGGCATATTATTTGTTTTCTTCTACCTATAGGCCTAATTATTTTCTTTCTTAGTTAGGTATGACCATGTCATAATACTGTTGCTTATCAGAAACAATACATATTAGCAGGTAAAGGTCACCAATAAATATTTCCAGAAATTATTTGTCCATGAATCATTTTTTCTTTTGTTCATTTTATGTGAATTTGAATCAGATATACATAGCGGAATTTGATTTGTGGAGCCCAGTTTAGTGAAGTTTGCATCCCTGACAATCCAAATGGTCGTTATGAAAATGCATTCGCAAATGCCAGAAAAGCACATCTGACAGCATCTGTTTTTGAAAAATTTCGGGGGGGGGGGGGGGTGAAGCCCCCAACCCCAACCCCGCCGTACGCTTCGTGCTTTCGGCACTCGCATTCGGGCTTCATCCTCAAGTCGCTCATCACCCCCACCCCCTGGAAAAAAATCCTGGATCCACGCTTGTAAGTTGTAGCTAGCAGTACCTTTGTAAATGTGACACTGTACATTTGATTTTTAGTAATTAGAGTGGGCTCTTGGATGCGGGTTACATAGCACTATCAATTTATGGTGTAGCGTGTATGTGATATAGACTCAATGATTCAGTCAGTGACCAGCTGATAAAGAAGTCACACCGGTGCAAGGGGGGGGGGGGGTCGATAGAACCCCCCTCTGCAATGTATAATAATAATAATAATAATAATAATAATAATAATAATAATAATAATAATAATAATAATAATAATGGAAAAGAAAATATAATATTTACATTCAATCTAACTTTTAATATTGCAAGTATAGGAGAGAACATGGTGTGTTATGAGACAATAACACATTAGCCTTGTCTGTTATGGAACCATAACACATGTGTCCCGCCCACAGTCTAATAAGCCACGCCTACCTGGGTTTCCGGAACTTAACACTTGAAGTTCAAGCATGTTCAAATCTGTTTTTAATCGTTTCTCTTCATTCTATGTATTACGTTTCTAAATTTCGGGTAATCGAGCAGAAAAATTAAGAGGGAAATGTAAATATAAGCAATGAGGGTCGCTTTTGTGTGTGTTATGGCATAATGACGCGGGTGATTGAAGCTGGCATCGGGGTGGGGCGCACTGGAGTGCGCCACTCCCACGATATCAGCTTCAATCAGGCGCGTCATTACGCCGTAACACACACACAAAATCGACCCTCATTTCTTAAATAAAACATTGGAAGAAAAAATCAAACAGCTTGGCCTATTACCGTCGCTTTTAAATTAAATTTACTCTGCAGGTATAGCTAAACATCCATAGCCTTTAAACTGTTCACACTCATATATATAATCGTCACGTTTCAATATACATTCTCCGCGTTTTTTTGTATTAAAATGCTATATATTACATCAAATGCTTGGTCTACGCAATATTGTATCTCATGCTACTGATGTTGCTATTATGGCATTAACTTTTGCCTATTTTATTTTGAAACCAGCGACAGATTTGTCAGGTCACTAATTCAGTCATGGGAGGCCAGTCATTTCGCCCCTTAACGTATCCTGATATACGTATCCGTGTAGTTTCGCTTGGTACAACTTCAGAGCTGTCTTTTCTTTTTAGTTTATGAAAGTACAATTTTGGGAATTGTCTAGTCTTAAGCTATCAGTTTCGGCACATATCAAAGAAGCGCTGTGCTAAGTTTTAAGTGTAGTGAAACATAAGCAAGTGCCTTGAAGTGGCTTTCCTTTTTAATTTGGTGTATTTAAAACTACAGAAGTCGATCTCCTCTGATTTATCAAGAGGATACTAGATTCTTTGTAGAAAGACATTTCATTCAAGTACCAGAATGCCTATAGTGGGAGGGGGGGGGGGGTACGCTGGTACAGGTAATTATTTTTCTAGAGTACGCAGTACAGAAAATAAAAATCTTTCAAAATTTTGGATAATACGAAGTATGTAAAATGAGAGGGCTTCCAGTACGCCAGAACGGTAAATAAAAAGCCCCAGTACGCCAGTACGGGAAACCCCTTACCCACCCTCTATAGTTCCAGAGAATGTCATGGTCTAGATCAACAGCTTTTCCTCAGCGAGCTACAGGCACCTTGCCCCCGAAGCGCACTCAGCTGTTGACTCAGTCCAAACCTTGGCACTGAAAGAGTTGATATGTAGGCCTATGTTCGGATTTTGCTGAATGCGCCATCTAGTTTTAAATTTGATCATGAAAACTTGGACACCGGCACAGGCCAGGAGAAATGGGATTACTTTTGATCCGTCTTTAATTTTATTTCATTAATGTATGTATGTATGTATGTATGTATGTATGTATGTATGTATGTATGTATGTCTTAGCATTGTGTATGTTCATGTACGTATTGGGAAGGCCGTTGGACATTGGCAAGGAGTAGCCGGACACATCTTTTAGGCCTACAAACATTTACAATTTGACCCAAACCATCAGGGATCATGCTGGCAATGAGACTTATCCTTGCAATCAATTTACCATCGGGTATCACCCTGCAGACAACTTACGAAAAAAAAGTATACTAGATGGATTAGGGTGGTTTGTGTAAAGTTTTTTGACCACGTAGAACACTTTCCCTGTACAATTTTATGACCTTACATGTACGTCATTGACAAATTTATCATATGGACGGTATCTTAACATATCTAAGCTTTAGATGTGCATGTTCATGGGGTGATATATATATATATATATATATATATATATATATATATATATATATATATATATATATATATATATATATATATATATATATACGCGTAGAAACCAGGTAGCTGTTATAATAATCGTCATTGAAAATCACCATTCCTGATTTCGCTACTCCCACGAGTCTAATCAGCGTGCGCTCACAGCAATCAACATGCCGATAAGCGATTTCTTAAAACTGACAAGAGTCTAGTCTAACTGTTGAAGTTTTACCTGCAGTTGAAAATATGTCATGGGTGTTTGCTTTTTCACGGTGTACTTTTTTGTGAAACACTGTTGTCATGGCACGAATCTTTTTTGGTGGCTTGGGGGAGGCCCTTATACTGAACGAGGAAACCAAGTCATCTCAGTTTCAAAATTGGTGGTGCCATTTTTTAAAATTATTTTTCAAAACATCCCTAGATAAACGAAAGTATTTATACACCTTTCATTCCACTCACCAAATCACCAGAATCACCCAGGGACATGACCAGAGCTTTGCTCGTTGCCAAGTGAAAGGAAGAAACTCGACACATGACTTTAGGTTGGATTTGGGCCGAGGGCTGATCTTTTGTTAATTTGCTAAATGCCCCCGGCCGTTTAATCACAGATATTTACACATTCAAAAATTTCCGAGAACACAATCTTTATGAAAGCTAAACTTGGCAAGTGGAAGGGCTAAAACGGCCAACCAAAGTTATTTGAAATCAGGAGCAGAGTGGGGTGGAGGGAGGAAAACAAAATTGCCGTTGAAGCAATGAAGATTTACCGAAACACGACCGGTCGCATTGACTGGATACTGGAGAAGGCTTGGGGAACAAGTTTGAAAACGGGACGCAAAGGGTTTAGCCAATAAGAAACAAGGAGCGCACGCATCCTTGCCCAAGGCTTCCTGTGTAGCACTGCTTACGTAATACGGCCTCATTGCTGATGCATAAATTACGCTATCCTTTAATAGATAGCTTCGTATTTATGTTTATAACTTTTTGCTCTAAAACTCCTAGATGCATAAAAAGAGAAAATACTTGATATCATGTGTCAACTTGAACCCCTCTGAGAAATGGTAACTGTCCCTGTTTGAAATTTTTTCTTCAGAAACGTAATTTACATTTGATCTCAAAAATTTATTTTGTCCAATCTCAACATTATGAAATGCCAAGATTATTACGTTTGGTATAGACTGGTCTTTTATCTATACTTTGGCAATTTTATTCTGCAACTAGGAACAGATAAAATCTGGACTTGCAAACTTTGGGTGATGGGCTTTTGATAACAGAAGTTTAATCTGAGTGTAACAAATAATAAAATCAAAATTTGAACGATAGGACTATGGCAGATAGATTAAACTTCTGATCTGACAAATTTAAAACAGATTGGACAAAAAGTAAAACTGTCTGGCTGAAGGAAAAGTACTTTTATCAAGTGACATTTATAAACACAAGAGGAGATTCCACTTTTCATCAAAACTAACCATACTTACCAAGAAATATACTCTCTGTTTATGCAGTCATCCGTAGATCCTGTCAATTCTAAAAATACGTGCTTTTATCAGATTTTCTGAGCAGTAAATATTTTGTGAATCATGAAAAGCAAAGACTTTTTTGGTGACTCAGCCTTCCACCGGCCACCTAAAGCCCGTGTCTCGATATTGCATGAATATCTTGAAATAAATGGTATATTCATCTAGCAACTGTCTAATTTGAGGTGGATATGGTATTGATTTATGGACAAAAATTTGACTCAAACATTCACCAGAACACACTATTTTGGTCGTAATTTTCCCAAAACTCCTACCTTGGGAGGGAGGGGGACCTGCCCCCCTCCCCCTCACCTTACGCCGCTTGGGCCACCACGCCCCTCACAATGTCCATTATACTCTTCAACATTAAGGATAGTGACTTGACACAAGAAAAACAGGTGCAAACCCCTATAGAGACGATGGAGAGGGCTGTGGCCACAAAAACAATAGTAACAATACACAAAGGATAGAGAAATTGTAAGCAAAAAATTTAATCATCAGATTCATAAGCTATAATGTAAAATGGACTAGCAAGTAAAAGGAGTTGTAAGAAAATTCTGAGAATATTTTACCAATTTTGTTATAATAGGACTAGTAGAAACCTGGGCAAAAAGTGAAAATGAGTTTGAAGACTTATTACCTGGTTATCAATGTAATTCGGGATTTCGTGTAAAAAAATTGGGAAATTTGGTGGCCATGCCGGTGGAATATCTGCATGTGTTAAAGATTACCTAGGGAAGAAAATTCAAAGGATCTATAAGGAATGTGAAAATGCAGTTATCCTTAAAATGTATGGTACTGACTTAAATTCCGAAAAAAATATAGTAATTGTTTTTTTCGTACGTAAACCATGAAGATTAAAAAATCTATAATACAGCATAGGAATGTAATGGAATCACAGTTCATGAAAATATATTGCAAAAGATTGCAAATGATTTTGATTGCGCAATGTGTATAATGGGTGGTCTGAATGCTGGAACTGGAAAAGAAGAGGATTATATCAAAGATGACAACACCAAATGTTTGCCACTAAGCGACTGGGATGATGAAGATAATTTTGTTCACTCACGGGTGTCAAAAGATCAAGAAACAATTATGTTCGGAAAACAACTCTTAAAGATCTGTTGTGGCGATGACATGCATATTTTGAATGACCGATTTGATGGAGATGAGACAGGAGAGTTTACTTATTTCTCCAAAATAGGTAAAAGTGTGCTTGACCACGTTATAATGTCTGCAAATATATGGAGAAAAGTGTTAAATTTTTCAGTCAACACATTGGACATTTCAGATCATTTCCCATTAGAGTGTTCTATGCAATCACGAAGAGACTCATTATTGTTTCCAGCTGAAAATAATGAGATTCTTAAACCACTTAAACCAAGAGTAAGATATACACGGAAGACATGTAGAGAAAGATAATTTTGGTGATCGTTTTCAAGACGTAACTTCCAAAGAATTTAGGAAACTGCGCGAAAGAAAAACACAGTTTCTGAGAGAACAGAACTTAGAAACACTTGAGAGAAACTGGATTTTAATGAATTATCAAAACTACTGAAAAGATTTAACAATAAAAAGAAGCAAGGCATTGGTATATCAGCAGAATCTTGGAGGGAACTGTTTCCAAAATTTGCTGAACAATTCAGATGAAAATGTAGAGCAAGAATTTTACGATTTCGTTAAGGAGTTTTTGACTAAACATGATGACTAGTGTTTGGATTGTAATTCAGAAGCAGAGCAAAACAAGAATGACTAGATGATGATATACATGTATTAAATCATTGTAGGCGAAATTGAAAAAGCAATTAAGCAGTTATCTAATAAGAAAGCTCCTAGTATAGTTGATCTTGTTGACGAGTTCTTAAAACACTCACCGAATGCAATGAAATCTTGCATTTGCTTATTTTTTTTCTATAAAATTGTGGAAATAGGTTATTATTCACAGTTGTGGTCTGATGCCATATTACTGCCCTTGTTTAGGAAAGATAATCCAAATATTGAATAAAACCAGAGAGGGATATCGCTTCTAAAAGCGTAATTGGCAAACTGTTCACTACAATTGTTAAGAAGAGAATAACTGAACGGGCATTATCATAGAACAAACTGTCTGAGGAATAAGCCAGAAACATGAAAGGAAAGAGCACAATGGATCATATTTTTACTTTATATGCCTTGTCACAAAAATACACTATTGAAAAGAAAGGAAGATTTTATATAAAATTTGTCGATTTTTTCAAGGCATTTGATTCTGTACTACATCCTCATCTATAGTTTTGTTTAAGAAATCAAAGCGTCCATGGTAGATAATTGAAAGTTCATAGCTCGATGTACAGTAAATTCAAATCTTTTATCTCAACTACTAATGGTTTAATAGATTTTTAGTGTAATATCAGTGCAAGACAGGGTTGTATAATTAGTCAGTTTCTCTTTGCTCTGTATCTAAACGAGTATATTTAAATGTGTCACGTTGAAGGGTGCCAAGGGATATATATTGATGAAAATGCCCCAAATGTAGTGATATTATTATTCATAAATGACATGTCATATTATAAATCATGATAGCTTTTCAACTCTAGACTCAACAATCTATGGATAAATCAAGTTTACCAGATTTCTCTTAGAAGAGATTAGCATACAATTTGTTGTGCTGAGGTTGAGGCCCAGCTTGTTGGCTTGGAGCCAAGTAGAAATATGTTGCAGGTCTTCGACAAGAGCTTTCGATATATAGTTCGGGTCACGACTAGCTTCAGGGAACCCAACCTATTGCTATTTTTGTTAAAAATTGCTAATAAAAACAATGGGTTGTGTTCCCTCGAGCACTGGCAATGTCATGACCACCAAAGCAGAAAATAGTATCATTTGCATGCATGCTGAAGGAACTGTGTTGTAGGCTACTGCGGTGGCATATAAGATAAGAGGAGGAAGCCTAAAACAGAGCCCTAGGGGCTTGTAACCTTGCATTACATTTTAACAGACATGTATGCTTTAAACAGTTGACATAGAAGCACTGGGACTATGTCATATCAATTGACAAACATTTGGGTTTGAGGTTATGACACAAAAGGAAGCTCCCATGGAATCGCAGTATTGCCTCAAAGTCACACTAAGAATTAAGTTACCACAGTAAAACCTCTCTAACCGAACACCTCCGTATACCGAACACCTCTCTATACTGAACACCATTTCTTGGTCCCAAATATATACTTTCAATGCTATCAAACCTCCCTATACCGAACACCTCACTATACTGAACACTTTTTTCTGGTCCCGAGGGTGTTTGGTATAGGGAGGTTTCACTGTACGTACAAAATGCACAGTGCACTATCAAGTTGTGAAAATTACGTGACAGAATTTTCAAAACTAGTACCCAAACAGTACCTCACGATTAGCCATCGATCTCGAACGTGTTGTGAGAAGTACAGTACAACTACTAAATGGCAATGCAACAAAAAGAATCGCCTTGCAGTTGCATACTGGTGAGTGTAGCATTATACCCCTGATCAGGCAACCCTGAGGTAGGGCTTAACCTGGTAGCCCTCTTTGACATCACACTGGAAGGACACCATGGTTTCTCTATCTCCCGGTCCAGGTTTGCCACTTTGTAGCTTCACAAGCGTGGGTGCTGGCGACTCTTTGCAAGAATAGAATACGATCAGACACAAATTTGGAATCAATGTTTTAATTAAATTGTATTATGTTTTGGTGTATCCATATTGCACATACTGTAACAGTTATACTTCGTGGGCCATCACATATCCTAGTACAATAGATAAGATTACTTAACTTCCGAAAAAGATATTACAGATCATTACATTTTCAGGTTTTAATTCACATACTGATCATCTATTCCACAAATTTAAATTATTGAAATTTCAAAGTTTGGATACCTATCTTACAAACTTGCTCATGTATAAAGTTAAATAATTATTATCTTGTTCCTGCCGTGTTTAGAATCCTCTTTCCTGAAGTATCAAGTGTCCTTAATATAATACTAGACAAACACATGACTTTTATATACAGCAAGTTAGGACTAATGTCGGGAAGTTTTTGATAATATCTCATGAACCATACATATGAAAATCTGTGCCTATTCATATTAAAAATGTTACCTCAATACATCCGTTCAAAAAGTGACTTTGGATCAACAATAACTGAAATGTATTTGGATAAGTTTAAGAAATTTGTGTACTTCTTTTCATTCCAGTAATTATTGTATACTTTATATGTAATCAGTGCTGTCTCAGCCGGGGGGGGGGGGGGGGGGGGAATATAAGCCCCAAGGGGATTTCATTCCTGCAGCTGAAAATCTTGCTTTCGTTAAACCTGTCTTAGTTACATAACACTCTTTTCCTTATTTCGATGTAAGAGTCTTTTTCTGGTGCAATATGTATTCTCATGTACGTATGACTTTCAGCAAATAAAAATACAATACAATACAATGCAAGTATGTGTACACGCATGGCCATATATATATATATACATTGCTTGCAAAACTTTTGATCTCTCACCATGGAGCTCCCATGAAGAGTCCATTGCTATAGTTCCAAAATATCACAATCTAGTTGTCCTCATCAGAATAATACAACTACCAAGCACACCATGACAACGTTACACATGTACCATGTCATAAAACGCCTTCAAAGTTGGTACTCCAACCTATGAGGAAAAAAAAAAAAACTGTTTTTGAAACTTTTTGACTGAACTTTCTCCTGGCCCTTAGTTTTCATGATACCAAATATATATTGCAATACATTACATTACAAAGAACATACAATGCACATTCGAATTAATACACGAGTCTACGTGCGAGTCATGTTGCAGCACAGCCGCTCAAAATGTTCAGTCAGTCAAGCTTCCATGCTAATATATGCGGGGGGGGGGGGGGCTCCGTGTGACGACGTTGTGGTTTTAGGCCCATCCGCCACCATCTTATTAGCACAAATAATTGACTGCATAGATGAGTACACAATATTTTATTGCAGATATGGCCCTATGTGGGTCATTGAACACATAGATGTTCCAGGTCCAACCTATTTACCCACTCCTACTCCTCCTCCTCCTCCTCCCCCTCCCCCCACGTATATTAGCACGGAAGCTTGACTGACTGAACGTTACGAGCGCCTGTGTGTTGTAACAAGGAAAATGTGGTACTCTCACTACAGTTACACATGGGAGCAAACTGATCATTGTACTCGCAGCCAGTGGGCATACATGTAGCTAGGAAACAAAGAGTATATACTCTGATGTTTTGCCTTGTCTTTAATACCGACAATGGCTTATATATCACAGACTAAAGTTGCATCTTATAAACGCATGCAAGCTGTATCTGTTTACAGTGATACATATACCTACGATACTACTCATTATTCCCATATACATATAAAACTGAATGTGTCTCCATTAAGTCACAGCCCAAGGTATTGTTGCATACCCTACAAATATCACATTTGGCAAACCATCACAGACTCAACATACTGTAAATTGCTTTAATTTCACCTGACTATTATTTTTGCTTATTTCGCTGATGGCACAAAATTATGAAAATAAAAACACAGTGAAATACATAATATTTTTAACATTGTTTGAATAGAAATTAAGTGCAAAATAGTGAAATTAAAACTACTGTTACAGTAAAATGTCAAAAGTACAAAAAACCATGAAAATTTATACCCGTACAAATAAAGCACTTTACATGACTTGACACCTTTTAGCCTAGAACTAGACATAATTTAAAGAAATTAAACAAATGTAAATTTTCCATGCATGCTTTTGTGAGATATCAAAAGAACTTTGTACTTCAGTTCTATCACAGAAAAAAATATCAAGCCTCTTCTTGTCTTTTACTATCATATATTTTCAGTCTTTCTTCCCGGCCCTGACACCACTCCAAAAATTCCCGTGGTTTCATGATGTGCTTCATGACAGCTTCCATCAGTTTATCGCAGTCACCAAATACGCGCGAACCTAAAACCTTCCCCTTGGGTCCTGATTTGTTACTGCACAGGCTGTCCAATTGAGTCTTCTGTCTGCGAACAAAAGAACATATTTTACATGTATTGGAAAACATACCATAGGGATTCTTGTCAGGCCATGTAAATTAAATACCATCATATAATATCCCTATTGAGACCTCCTTGTGGACAAAAAAGGTAGTCTTTATATGGAGGTAGACTTTAAGGTTAAACAAAAACAAGACAGTAAATTGGTGGTCTGCATATAAAAATGGTCCCTTTACAAAGGTGATCTTAATTAGAGGTGCTATTATGCCATGAAGACAATGAGTTTCTCAGGTGCAAACATTTTGAACAAACTTTCTCAGGATGAGCATTAAAAAAAGGAAAAAAAATTATAACCTTGAATATTTGTCACACGCAGGATACACTAAATTCTATGTTACACGAAAAGAGGCCAGGATTACTGAAGGATCACATTGTAAAGTCTACCTTACAGAAATAAATAAAATGGGATCAGACTCCTACACATACATGTACATGTATGCCCCTTTGCCGTATCAATCTGACCCAGATACATGTACATGTCCTTGACCTAGTTACCTACTTTCTGTGCTAGACATACCCTTGAGTCCAGATACAAATGCGTGTCTAGTTTCATGGACTGACAGACAGATGCATACATGCAATGAAAAAGTGTTTGCTCTTATAGCCCCTGTGGTGGTGATGGGGGTGGGGGAGGGAGCAGAGGGCGTTATTAAAGGCCAGGCACAATTTTATGTGGATACATTACTTTTGACCCATGAATTGGACCTAGGGACCTACTTTTTTTTACATGCCACACCCTTGGGTCAAGTTACAACTGAACATGTTTCATGGGACTTGGTAACATATCAGAACAAGAGGCGTATGGGCTTAATGCTCTGCTGATGACCATCACCAAAAAATCATTTCCTGAAAAATTGCATTCTCTCCATAACCTGGATAAATTGAACAAAGTCATCTGTATGAAATGTCAAAGTTCCACATGGTACACATTTTTGGTACATCATTCACCTTTTTCTTTATCAACATATCGAATTGAGGGTCCTTTTTTGACATGCCTAATGACCTTGAAAATAAGTCAAGGTGACACCACATTCTACATGTACAAAATTTAGCCACTGGCCTAATGTACATTTGGTGTATATTTTGTTGGTCCATGTCAATTTATTAGCATAATAATGAATTTAATGTGTTTTGGTTCCTGTGATGATAGTTCCAAGAGTTACCACCAGTGGTGCCGCCATGACTCCTTATATCACAAACTCCTGCTTATATAATGTTCCTGTCATGATATATGGTTGTATGTAGAAGTTTAGATGTAATGACCATCACAAATAGAAAGAACAGTGCTATGTGAATAGCCTATATTCAGCTGACCTTGACATTCAACCCATAATAGATACCACTCTAGTCTGGGGGATGAAAATGTTGGAGAAGTCAAATAACGTGAGTTTCCATTGCAATCCCCATTGACTCACATTGTAATCAGTAGGAATGCATGCATTAACTGACAGGTACCCAAATTGAAAAATTCATTAAAACTTTGGGATCCAGAGCATTACGACTGAGAGGGCAATTTTGATTAATCTTCCTACAAGCTACATTTCCGAAAAGTTTCAGCAGAAAAATCTGAGGGACAGTTTTGGAGAAAAAGTCAAACACTGGCTAAACAGCCCATGCTCAGCTGACCAAGAGATTCATTACTTGATGGTCTGTGAACTTGGGATAGGACAAAATAGGTAGACACTTGACAAAGGTAGATGCCTCCCAAATTGGACACAAATCTGGCCAAAATTATTTAAGTTATAACTATTCCAAAAAATTCCCATGTTAAACTTTCCTATTAAAACTTTTTTCTTTTTGAAGATTTAAAAATAATCACAAATATTCCAAAAATCACTGGAGCATGACCATTTGAACAAACTTGACAGAGACCCACCAAGGTACATTGCAACTAATTTTGAAGTCAATCTGAGGGACAGTTTCTTCAGTCCAAATGTGTGCTAGCATTAGAATGCCCATTGACTTATATATATAATAGTAATCAATTGGAAAGGCCCATTAACCGATAAATACCCAAATTAAAAAAAATATTAAAAATCAGGAATCCATAGCAGTGCCACCTGGTGAACGCTTTTGTTTGACCTCTCCACAAGAAACATATTCACAAAGTTTCAGCTTAATCTGAGTGATAGTTTTGGAGAAGAAGTTGAAAAAAGCCAAAACACACAACAAAAATCATAAAAATTTTTTAAAAAATTGCAGCGCTACCTGGTGAACAAAATGAGCAACTAGGAGTTCCCAGGAGTGTTCCTGTGTGATATCAAAGCAATTGGGTGAGCAGTTTCAGAGAAGAAGATTTTTAAGATTTGTCCAAAAACAAAAACAAAAACAAAATCATAAGAAATCCCAAAATCACTGGAGCATGACCATTTGTACAAACCTGGCTGAGACCCATCCAAGGTATATTGCCACCATGTTTGAAGTCAATCTGGTGGATGGTTTCAGAGAAGAAGGGGAAAATGTGAACTAGCATTAGAATGCTCACTGACTTACATAGTAATCAATAGGAAAGGTGCATTTACTGATAAGTGCGTACCCAAATTGAAAAAAAAATTTACAAAAGAAAACAACTAAAGATTGAGTATTCTCAGTAGCACCACCTAGTGAACAACTTTTTTTGATCTTTTCACAATGAACATGTCCAACATGTTTCAGCTTAAACTGAGAAATGGTTCCGGAGAAGAAGTTGAAAATAGCAAAAACACACAAAAAAATCATAAAAAATTGGAAAAAAAATTCAGTGCCACTTGGTGATCAATTAAGAACTAGGAGTCCTTAGGAGTGTTCCTGTGTCATATCAAAGCAATTGGGTCAGCGGTTTCAAAGAAGAAGATTTTTTAAGATTTGCCCCAAGAAAAAACAAGCAAATTCATAAAAAATCCAAAATTCAGTGGAGCATGACCATTTGAACAAACTTGGTAGAGACCCACCCAAGACACATCCCCACCAAGTGTGAAGTGAATGTAGGTGACGGTTTTTGAGAAGAAGTCAAAAATGTGAATTGTTGATGGACGACGGACGGACGACACTCTCACAAAAGCTCAGCTGACTGACATGTCTGAGGGTCCCCAGAAGTGTGCTCATGAAATTTCAAAGCAATTGACTCAGCAGTTTCTGTGAAGAATTTTTAGATGAAGGAACAAAAAAAATCATAAAAAGTCTAGAAGTCTCCGAAGCATGACCATATGAATAAATTTGGTAGATACCCACCAAAGGTACATTCCAACCAAATTTGAAGTGATTCTGGATACGGTTTTGGAGAAGAGGTTGAAAATGTGAATTTACAATGCAAATCCCATTTGACTTGCATAACAATCAATAGGAATGTATGCATTAACTGACAGGTAGCTGGATTCAAACGTTTGTTAAAAATCAGGAATCCAGAGTATCAATATTTGGCGAACACCTTTGTTTACTCCTCCCACAAGCTACAATATTTTAGAACAATCTCAGTGACTTTTTTTGGAGAAAAAAAATTGACAATAGATTTACCACATTAAAAAAAAAAAAGAAAAAAAAATGATGTGTCACCTCTGCAACAAATTACGCTTCCCACTGCAATTTTAAAGCAATTGGCTGCATGATTTCAGAGAATTTTTTTAACCTTTTGCCAAATATTAAACAAAGAATAAAATTTTATAAAAAATATAAAAATCAATGAAGCATGACCATTTGAACAAACTTGGTAGACACCCATCTGAGGTACATTCATAACCAAGTTTGAAGTGAACCTAGTGCAGGGTACTGGAGAAGACTAGTTTAAAATGGGAATTTCCATTGCAATCCTCATTGACTTCCACATTAATCAATAGGAATGCATGCATTAACCCACAAGTACCAAAATCAAATAAAAAAAAAAAATGGTTAAAAATCACGGATCTACAATATCACTATTTAGTGAACAATTAGTTTACCTCTCCCACAAGCTTCACATCCACTACATTTCCAAACAATCTTAGTGAAGGTTTTGAAGAAGTTAAAAATAGCCTTGACACACAAAAGTTTGTAAAAAAAAAGAAAAATGAAAAAAAAAAAAAATCACAGTGCCAGGTCTTGAACAAATTAAGGTCTGGGGATCTCCAGCAGTGTCCCTATTCGATTTCAAAGTGATTGGCCCAGCGTTTTTGGAGAAGATTTTTGTAAGACTGCCAAAAAATGAACAAAACAAAAATCATTAAAAATTCTAAAAATAACTGAAGCATGACCACTTGAACACACTTGGTAGACACCCATGTAAGGTGCATTCCCACCAAGTCTGAAGTGAATCTGCTTTTTGGTGAAGTCAAAATTGTGAATTGTGGATAGACAGATGCTGGACAACACAATAACCTCAGCTGACAGCTCACTTGTCAGCTGAGGTAAAAATCATTTCATGAAATGCATACACTCCGTGAATCAAAAGTACATCAAGGTCATCCATAATGGTCAATTACTGAGAAGTCAGCAGAGCAAATAATTACAGCTGCTAACCTGAACACGATCAACAAATATATTCTGAGAAAGATTGTACCAGGGTCTAACAAAGCCTCTCTGGCATGTGCTGTTAAAGTGTGCCGAAGATTCTGCAGGATTATTTTGCTCAAAATAATCAGCAGATTTGCTACATAGCACTGGTCACTAGGAAGCTATTTAAATGAATGGCAAAGGTCATTTCCTATCTCCAATGACCTGTGACTCACATCTTGCTTGTGGCTAGCTTACCTGAGATATCACTTGGGCCTATTTGGTGTTAAGATAAAAAAAAAATGACATATATTTTATCATCTAGGACACCGGTGACCCTGATGTATTTTTCATGCTAAGGGAACCAAATTTTAAATGGTTGAGACAGTTCCCTCTGTGGAATTATCTTTGTCATAAAAATACTAAGTAAAACAATGAAACCCCTTGATGATATCAAAGACACACAGACAGCAGTCATTGAGCCTTTGAAGTGTTAGGACTGAGGTTAAGTCTAGGTGAACAGTTTCCTGAGCATGGGCTGTAAAAATCCAACCCATGGCAGGGAAAGCTGTTGACTCAGTCATGTTATCTTAATCTTATCTCCATGTCTCATCTACATGTATATTGTCTTTCATCACTATCAAAATTCCTCAAAAGCACTGAAGCAGACAACGAACATGTCATACAACTGCTGTCTGTAAAAGCTTTTTGTTTCTTCTCATTGGTAATGAGAGCTAAATGTTGGTGTGTTGGTAACTCTTTAATCTCTGTCTTTTGCTGCATTTGACTTTGCTGTCATTGTTGGGTTGAAATTTATGAATGTGGGTCATATTTTTCTGAACTGTATGCTCAAATTTTATGAAAACTATATTTTAATATATGTGATGTCATACTTCACAATTTCGGTCATAAATAATGAAAGATTGATCCCAAAATGTAGCTTTTCTGGGCACCCCTGTTTTATGTCCTCCTGCAACTTACCTATTGCATATGACGATCCGTAACGGCTCCTGTCCCATCTCCACCAGCTCACAGGCTGGTGTCACAGTAATTGTGCTCCCCAAGCATAACATGAGATCGGATTTTGTCGCTTCATCTGTTGCCTTGTCCAAGATTTCTTCTTCCAGGGAATCACGGAAGTTGATAATTGTGTCCATTAGGAACCCTTTACAACCCTTAAATTAAAATGAGATATGGGAAAGCCAGAGGATATAATTTTTAAGCTGCCAGCTTGACATAACTTCATCATTCATAGCATGCACAGTAACTTCCATGACCGAAAGGATATGATAGATATTTGGCTGAGGACTGTGTGCACTTTTACAGTGGTCCCTGTCATGAGAGACCACTCCAAAGACCCCGTCATGAGAGACATCTTACCCGTTGACTACACCTTTTGCCAGTGAGGTATATTGACAATTATAATCTTACCAGGTGATCACAACTTCTACCAGTGTGGTATACTGACAAAGATAATTTTACTGGTTGACTACACCTTCCACTAGTGAAGTATTTTGACAAGGATGACCTCACTAGTTGACTACAACTTCTACCAGTGTGTTATATTGACAAGGATAATCTTACCAGTTGACTACACCCTCTACTGGTGCGGTATATTGACAAGGATAATCTTACCGATTGATAACAACTTCTACCACTGCGTTATATTGACATGGATAATCTTACCAGTTGACTACACCTTCCACCGGTGTGGTATATTGACAAGGATAATCTTACCCGTTCACTACATCTTCTACCAGTGCAGTATTAAAAAAAGGATAATCTTACCACGTGACTACATCTTCTACAAGGATAATCTTACCGGTTGACTTCAACTTCTGCCAGTGCAGTATATAAAAGGATAATCTTACCAGGTGACTACATCTTCTACCAGGATAATCTTACTGGTTCACTACACCTTCTACCAATGCAGTATATAAAAAAGGATAATCTTGCCGATTGATTACAACTTCTACCACTGTGTTATATTGACAAGGATAATCTTACCAGGTGACTACTTCTTCTACCAGGATAATCTTACCGGTTGATTACACTTTCTGCCAGTGCGGTGTGACAGACCACATTGCTGGCACTGAGCTGCATGCTTTGGTTTTTTGATGTCAGTTTTGCCGAGGTCTTCAAGTTCTTCATAATACTGGCTGCCAGTGTCGTCCATGACATAAAATGACCGATCATATCGGGTGCCACATTTCTCACACTTCTCTTGAAACACATTCCCATGAAGCTCTGACAGAGTTTCTTGTTTGACACCTGGTAACGCAAATCAAGTTGTCTTGATCATGATGTTGTTTTAACAAGAAATGAAATCCATTTGGCAGAAGGCAGGCATACATTCATCCACATGTTACAGACATTGTACATGCATTTATCGTCAAATGTCCACATGATTAATTGTATCAAAATCATTTTGCTGAGCCTCCATAGTGCCACTTTTAGAGCAACTTTCAGTTACCATGGTTATGGTTGTGATCCAGTGGTGCTTTATAACAGCAGGGCAAATTCTTTAATTTCTTTAATCTTCATCAATGTATCTGACAAAGATTTATAGAACTATCCAGAGAACACTTAAGAAGTGTATGCATGTCTTTCAAATTATTCAAATGTAAGATTTGGATGATATGAGTTATTTAAACAAGGAATTTAAATTTTAACACAGACTAAATTTCAATATGAACCGAATCCCTCCTATACACATGAAATTGACTTCTCTACGCGTGCTAAAGTCACATATTTTTCATATCATTATTTCTAGTGTTTCATGTACATTGTACATGTATGTCCATTTCAAATAATTTGTGCATGTTAAAAAAATTTACTTTTTGAAAGCTTTTGAACTTCCAACCACTGACAAATAAATAAAAAAAAAGTTAAAAAAAAAATAAATAAATAACATAACCATGCCTCAACATGATTTGCAAACTCATCCAAGGTACAGTCTGGTAACATCCACACACAGGCAATGGACTACATGTGGGTCACCTGTAGGTGGCACCACAGGCAAGTTTCTCCACCCTGGTATCTACATGTACCTGTTGCAGGCAAAGACAATAGAGATAAACAATACCTGCAATACCAAGGTAATGAAATTTAGTTTTCCAATTTTGACCACCAGGATCGCGCGGCGAGATTACACAGTATTCCCTGGGAAGTGAGACACCACTATCAGAGGGTCATCGACAGCCATATTAAAGTGTACAGATGTGCAGAAAATGGGGAAGTTTGAAAAAGTGACTTGATCAAGTTAAAGCTGTATTGTGCCTGAAATATGTCTGTGTACAATTGCAAGGTACCAGGCTGTAGCGCTGATGTGTGCAAATTGTCGAATCTTGACAAATATTTATGGATATGTGGGGTTGCGTTCCACAGTTTCAAAGTTAAGCCTCCAATGTGTGCATGACAGCATGTCCATAGCCTGTCCCACTTGGAAACAGTAGACCAGCATTACTATGAATTCAGTCATGTGCACGATCGTCACAATAAGGTGACAAAAGGGAGCACTACGATTTTGTTAGCCTCCTATTCACTGACTGGCAAGTCAGCTCAACTTAATAGTGATCTGCGGAGACCAGCTGGCTTGAACTGGTTCTTCACTGTCTGCTGATCCTGCAACACAAGCACCTAACATTCAATGCACGCATGACAATATACTGTACAATCATAAATATTCGTGAGGCATAAATAATCCCTAATTTTCCTAAGGAAACCAAGTTCCAGAATATTCAACTTGGGAAATTGTGGAAGATTGAATGTGGAAAGAAAGCCTGCAAAAAGTTGGGATAACAAAACTTATACTGAAGCCCATATCCATTTAAGAGCCATTTTAACTCCTCATTCTCACCATTCTAGCAATAAGCAAAGCTGTCTTCACGTCTAGCATCCATTTTGCCCAAGGCTGCTCATATTCAATGTCTGAGCAGACACAAACTGGGCAGACAACTTCGTCCATGAAGGCAGGCATGCATAAAAACAAAACAAAAACAAAAAACATACTAAAATTACTAAAAAATGGCTGAAAATTGCAGCACCACCAGGTGAACAAATTAACATCTACAGGGGCCTAGGAGTGTCTTTGTGTGATTTCGAAGCAATTGGGTGAGCGGTTTTGGAGAATATTTTTTCAGATTTGCCCAAAAAAGAATGAAAACATTCATTAAAAAACAAAAATCATTGAAGCATGACCATGCGAACAAACTTAGTGCAGACCCACTAGAGGAACACTGCCACCAAGTTTCAAATGAGAGAAGAAGGTGAAAATAGCAAAAGCAAAACAAATCAACAGCAAAACAAATCATAGAAAATAGAGAAAAAAAATGCAGCACCACTTCGTGAATAAATTCAGAACTATACAAAAAAGCCAGGGTTTTTTCTAAGTAGTCTGTTTTGTCAAGCTCATAATGCTCAAGATGCAACAAAATTTGTAGGAAGTATGTTTTACTATTTGGCACTCAGGGAGTCCATCATGGTTGGACGTGAGCCATCACTCAACTCTGCACGGGACGTACGGCCATGAGCTGTTTTCCCCCCAGTCTTACTTCAGGTCCGTAGGCTTTCAGCTGTCAATGTTTCCATGCAGAGCTGGGTGACTTCTTGCATTCAACCATGATGGAATCCTTAAGCCCAATGCATGTAAATCTGCCTGCTTATGACAAACCCAGGGTTACTTGTGTTTAAAAAGTGTACACACCTGATAACCCGTGCAGGCCATCTCCATTCTGACTGATGATATGCTTGACCAATCCCAGCTCAACAAGCTTGCACAGGGCTTCGTGTGTAAATGTAGGCCGCAGCTTCTCGTAAGGAACTCCATCATCATCTTCTACAATATGGCAAGAAAATATACATCAGTATCAAGGCACCCTCATGTACAGTAACTATATCAATGCTAGTCACGACTAGAGTTGTGTTCACTTAAATTATACAAGATTTCAAATTCAAATTCTGCATTCCAGCAGGCCTACATTTCAAAACTCTGTTGGTGCCAGGAATTGACTGCTGTACATAGCCAGTTTGGATGATACAACATTAAATGCTTCAGCTGAATGCTGGCTGTTGGCCAAAACCATCGAATAAATGCACAGTTTTATATCATGCTCGGAAATATCAGAGCAAAATGCCATGAACATGCCTATCATAATGGAAGAAATTCTTACAGTTAGTCAATTTGGCTGAGGCTTAACAGTTTTGTTTTTAACCAAGTCATAGATTTTAGCCACTGGCTGTTGGTTAAAGGACAGCGTGACCTGGCCTAAATAAAAGCAAAAAGCTGTTGGTACACAAACAGTAATTCTGCCTGCAACTTGGCACTAAAAGGGTAAACTGGGTTCACGTATGTACATAATATCTGTTTGTCTGTCTGTCTGTCCTTCTCTTGCTCTGTGTATGAGTAAGTAGACTCAGCCTACAATTTAGCACTGAGAGGGTTAACTGAATTGAGACACACTAGGAGAGCCAAATGCCCAGAAATGGCCACTCTCGATGCTTTTTGCCGACAAATGCCAAGGTCTACTGCAATGCTCCTCTCCCCTCGGGGAACAGATGAAAGTCATCGATTTGCAAACCTGACAAGGTAGTCCTTATGTGTGGTGACCATGAGAATTTGGTCAAGGTCATATGCGGTTAAAAACTAGACACCAAACTCAGTAATTAATATGCTTCTGTGACCTTGGAAATTGACTCAGGGTCACTTATTTTAGAACTTGACCTAGGTCTTACAGAAGGCTATGCTCCTCTCCAATATGAAAGCCATATGTAAAAAACATCTTTAGTTGTCAAGCTGAAACCAAGTTCACTTATGGGACTCTGGTCAGTGACCTTGTGAATTTGGTCACATTCATCCATCTTCTAAGCTGGCCACGCTCTAATTGAGGATTATTACCATGTGCAATATTGAAGGTGTAACTTGAATTCTGAGTTACAATGCAGAAACCAAGTTCACTAAAGCGGCCTTAGAACTTATGTCAAGGTTATCCATCTTCAAACTTGACCCAGCCCTATATAAGGACTCTAATTGTACGCAATACACAGATCCTAGTTCACGTAAAAACATTTCTAGGTATCGTGCAGAAATCCAAAACCACAATAGTTATTAGTACCTTTGTGACCTTCAAAATAGGGTCAACATCAGCCACCCTTATACCTTACCTAGCGCCCTTATACTGGAGAATATACCTGGGCATTATCAAATTCCTATCTTAAAAACTTCTTGAGTTATGGTGCGGAAACCACAGTCTTTCCACTGACCGACCTACCAACTTGAACAAAGCTATGTACATTTATGCACTACCTTGGGCGGGGGGGGGGGGGGGGGGGGGGGGATAAAAAGCAGAAGAAAAGGCCACTCAATATCCCTTCCCTGTTCCACTGGGAAACAAGACATGCATATCTGTTACATTTTTGAAGGTTCTTAACATTTAAGAATGCTAAGTATGGTGTAACTCACTTTTGCAGAATATTCAAGGCTACAAGTTTGTCTCACTGTTCATTGAAAGTACCGATAGCATAAAGATACATGTAGCTTTTGGAATTGAAGTTAGAATAGCACCTCTACCTGCTATGTTTTTGAAGACATGACACATTTACTTAAAATTTTGATTTGGCTTAACTGGCAAAATTTGGAACACACTGAAAATGCCAAACCAGATGCACAATTTCATTGCTATATGTACATGTACAGTGTATATCAATCCTTATGCCAAAATGTGACATCTGTTGTAATGGTAGCCAGGAAGAAAACTCTTGACAAAATAAGGAATATGTAAAAAAAAAATGAAATAGATTAACACAGTTTTCTTGAAAAAACTATATGTTTCTGTCGGCACATACACACACACATACTAACTCTTCATGGAAAAGTACATACATGTATATAAATATATAAAGAAACCTGTTTGAAATGCTACATAGGCACAGTCTTTACCCCAGAAGCATTTCTACACAATGTAGTAGTGCATCATTTTATCACCAGATGGCAATGTCACTCTATAAGAAAAATAGCATTATATACACTTTTGTATATCAGAAGTCCACAGTCCTGTCATCTAATTGATAAAATAAGTCTGACAGGTAAATTAAATACAATAAAAATTAGTATAGAAGTAAACATGTTACAGTTAAACTCTTTGACATGGATCAAGATTAGCACCTCATCACATCAAAAATAACAAAAGCTCAATCTCACTGTCTCAGGTAAGCCCCGGCACCTTAAGAGAAGTGTGGACTGTAATTTGAGTGTTCCTGCTCGATCTTTGCTTAAACAATTCCTCTGCCTGGAAAACTTGGGTTTGACATTTGAACTTCAACCAAAACAGGGAATCTAACATCTTGGTAAAATCACTGAAAAACCAAAGAGATTCACACATAATACTGGAAAGTAACATTACCATGTGCATTCCCATGCCGTACAGTGGTACCTGTTGTATGCAGCCACTGTCACAAAAAGTCATCTGCTTTTGATGTCTCTATTTTACAGACTACAAGTCAGTGAAGTTCTTTGTTAATTTACTTAGGTTGACAGGTCACCTGCTGTATGTGGCCCCTTGTTTTCATGGCAGAAAGGGTGCAGGCTATGCACTAGGTACCACTGTACATGTATCTCAAACCCTACAATACATACCCACATCACTGTCAGCTGTCCCATCATTTTCTGCTTTGTGTTTCTTGCTGGGTGGTTCGTTATCATTTTCGCTGTTCACGTTAGTCGTACCAGCTGCTTCTCTCTCTGCCCAGGCAGCTATGTTTGTTTCGGCTCGGTCCATCTCTGTCCACTTCCCACTTTTGCCACGATAATCTCCAATGCCTGCAGAAGTTGATATACCTGCCCCTGTAAAAGCTACACAGTGGCTCGAACGTTTTATCAGATTTGCTATTTTCTTTGCTTGCTGCAATAGAGTCTCCTCAGAATCGTGTCTTTCTGCCGTTGTTGCAGCTTTCTTCACCATCACTTTCTCTGTGTCGATCATCTCAAAAGGGGCTAGCTTTATGTTTCTTGCCCTTGCTGATTTCAGGACAACATCCCAGCATTCTTTGTGAAATACGGCCTCCCCTTTAGGGCACCAGTTAACTTTAAAACGGGACTTGAGATTCTGTTGCACATTTTCTGGCATTGAAGCACAGATTTCAACTCTTTCCTTTGTGCACTCAATAATTTTCTCCTGACAGCTTGAGAAACTGCATAGTGAGTCCCCAGGTGCTTTCTGCAATACGTTATAAAAACATCTGATCAATTTGTAACAGTTTGAAGTTTAACTCATTCCATACTATGGTGACGGGCATTGGTCAGTAGTTCTGGCACTGACTTGAGACTATATGCATGTTGGTACTTGAATGAAAGCTCTTTTCATGAAGAATTTAGATGTGCAATTGTTGTCTTAAATCTAGGTAAATATACACAAAAATCTGGGCCTGGTATGGAATGGGTTAAAGCAGTTTTTCATACATACAGCATTTTAAAACAGCTGCAGATGACTCATTACAAAGAGGTTTCAAAAACACAAACTGCAGTAATGTAAACTGTACCTGGTCATCATTTCTCATGCATACTGGGGCCTGCAAATACTGCATATATGCCCGGCAGTGGAGGTCAAGGTCACAATGTCATGTTGCAGTCAATAGTTCCATGTGAAACAGAAATAAAACATCAGATATTAGTCTAGCCTAACTACATGCCCCAGATGTGTGGGACTTCTTCCTGGTAAAGGACCATACTCAACCTGCTCATGACAAGCTCTCGCCTGACTGTCGTCTCTGGGCTGGGGCTCATGTCAAACTTGAATATCATGGGTAAAAGTTCACTGAACCTGGACCTTATTTTATTAAACTGATTAAAATTTTGTGTGCTTGTTCTTTAGCTTACATTTTACACACATGCCATCTTGATCTGTAAACCAAGGGGAACTTTGCCTAACTTAAATCCTTTCCCTGGAACCCATTCCATAAAACAAACCCGTACTCTGGTCACTAATTTGTGCTGATGGCTCCTTCCTGTTCAGTTAGACTGAGCCTCAGATGAGAAATCCACAACCTGTGCTCACCACCACTAATTGACGCACTGGGACATAAGACCCTGGAAATGCAACGTTCAAATCCATGATTATATTTCTGCCAGACACAGGTATATACATGTAAGTATGTACTTAATTTCAGTTTACCATACGGACTTTAGCACCCATGGCCATATTTTGCAATTCAAATTGTCCCTGCTTGGTGCTGGTAATCCATTTCAGGGTTGAATCTTCATTCTATCATGGGCAGCGGGCAACAGCCAATCAGATGGCTGCATTTTAATTTTTGACCAGTGTTAGTATCAGCACAAACCATGGCTCCATCAGGCAATTCACCTTTTTTTTGGTTTTATGAGGATGAATAACATTTACCTATCCAAAAGAAACTATACCTTCTTGTTTGTATGCCTTAAATTTGATGCAAACAGTTTGGGGTGTTAGAATTTTTCGAGACAGGTCTGAATAATTTGTATACATACATGCAGCACCATCTATTGCAAACTTCCATTTCAGACAGTTGACCTACCGTTTCCAATATTTGGCATTCCTAATCGATTCCAAAATATGATATTCAAGTTAATCACAATGTTTGCTCACAGTCCAACAGGGTTTGTATGTGTGTGTGATGCTCTAAGGTTGGTAGAATCAATGGAACTCTTTGCTTGCGTTAACTTACAAACACTTAAATTCATTGCAGTAATTTGGCTCTATGGGTAGTAATTGCAATGAAGTTCCACTTTACTCAGAGATCATTTGGGTGGCTGGTAAACCTGTGTAGGCCTACTATGAGAAGAGTGCTGCATTGGGGGTAATTATTTGACTTAGGTTAAGTCTAACCATAATAGAATATATTTTAATACTCCCCATCCAGTGAATGTGTGGATTTTATGACCTCCGTCGGATATAGAATCCACACAATCACTGGATGGGGAGTATTTAAGTCTATACCATTTCACAAAGTGATAATGGTTCTACATGGGTGTCAAGATCTATTTATTTTATGCTGCACTCTTGCTCCAGCTTATTTGACAGTTGTATAGTCCTAAAATATGCAACAGGGGCATACCATATTAAATTATTCTTTTGACCAGTTATTTCACTTTATTGCTCAGTCCATTTTTCTATCTGCATGTGCTTGGGCAGAGTAAGTGTGTCTGCAACAGCTTTTCTGGGCCAAGATTTATCTTGGCCTTTGTCAAAAAGAATTCTTCTTACATCATTTACATTGGCTTCAGCTGTAGCCTGAGGTAATAAAATTTCAGACCACTTGCTGTGGTTCCTTCTTAACCCTAAATGTTCTCTATTTTTTCTGTAAACAAGCGAGAACAGATTGAGCCAGGGGCTTACAGTACGTATGACATGTGTGAGTGTGACGGGGATGTAAAAGGGATTCTTTGTACATTTATACATGTAAATAGGAATTATAACCCTTTCAGGCCAAATTTTTTGCTAAGTTAACAGCTTTTCTTAGCAGGCATTGGGTGCATTGCGCCCAATGGCAATGTGTGCCGAGAAACGCTATTGACCTGGGGTATTCTCTCTGGACCTATATTACGTAGGCATGCTGGTACTTGAATGAAAGGTCTTTTTACGAGGTATACAAATCTGGGATCCCTATAATATAGGCTATATGATAATTCAGACTTGTCAGACTTTAAAGTACATCAAGTTTAGACGTGATTGGCACTGAATGCGATCATAGACATAGTTTTACATGGAAGTCACAGACAGTTAGGAACAGTTGTGAATACATTGTATGCAGACCATAAAATTAGATCACAGTAAATTTGATCAAAACTTTTTGGTGTTCCCAACATGTTTTGTGTTCACAGGTATGGATTCTTTCATCAGAACTCATGGCCTATTTCTCCAGAGTCCATGATTCTCGGCACTGTCCCGGGCCTGGGCTATGCCTGTGATCTTTACATTTTTATAGACGTACTAACGCCTACCGATTCAAATTTCAACACAACACATTAAGTTCATGCCATATTGCCGGGGCATTGACATCCCGGGATTGGCATGGACTCATGTTGAGTTGAAAATTAAACCAGCAGCCGTTAGTACGTCTCTATTGTCAAGAGACATAATATGAGTTCACCCCGGGAACCAGTCGCTCAAGTCCACTAAAGTTTCCGCGTCCAGACTCTTGACCACGTGAGAGGAAACCATGGAAACGACTCTATTCTGCGCGATTCGCATGGTGCGAAATCCAAGACACTTGAACTTCTATAAACTTTATAAAGTCTAAGATGTACATCATACTACATGGGCGTGTACTGAGTGTAGGGGGATTTGGTCTGCCGACCAACTGCAGTGATTCCTTCGCCCCCTCACACCTCAGTATCACAGGGCCTGTGTGTCTTGCCTTGGAGGAATGTCCAAGGAGCAGCATACCTGTTTCTTGTTTACAGCTGCCATTGCGCGAAGATGTCACCTTAGCTCCCCCCGTTTTCCACGCACCGGTAGACTCGTTTCCTGCTCTGTGCTGAGTGTGCAAGGCTCAGTGCAAGATATTGCTGGCGCAGCAGAAAAGCATAATCGCTATTCCTTCTCCCAGCCAACAATAACAATATACGTCGCATTTGGGTTGTTCACACGGATCGCTTCCGTCCGTTCTCCTCCCCCTTCTTTTTTTCTTTTCTTTTTTTTTTTTTTTTTTAAGTTGTCAAGTAACTTATGGGAAGTTTATATGCTTTCATCACCTTCCCGAGTCCATGATTAATCAATGTAGAACCCGGTATCATTTGGTTTAATAAACAACATGAAGAAAAACAATATTTAATGAATTAGTATATGGTAGCTATGTCTATGCTGAAAACAGCCTTCTAAAATTTTAATTACGGATCAGGTGAGGGTAATTTTGGGGAAAAATTCCTATTTCGGCATATTCACATGTAAGCTGCAATTTGTAATCAAGCTTCGTTTTAGCCATCCATCAGAGCTAATTCCAAAAGGTGAATTTTGCACGCCTTTTCCCCTCTATTTCTGCGTGTTATAAGTTAACCTATGGTTTGGCGTCGCACATTGACGTATGCTGTCAGAACTGCCCTCTGGTGGTGAATAGTATGCCAAATGTCATTACTTTACATTATATTATCAATCTGAGTCTTTCAATGTCCTATTGACTATTGATATTTGTATATGATGATATCATATTTTTCTCATGTATACATTTGTATGGTAACATAGTTTGTCTTGTGCGTATTGTATATATATATATATATATATATATATATATATATATATATATACATATATATATAGCCTATATATATATATATATATATATATATATATATATATATATATATATATATATATATATATATATATATATATATATATATATATATTAGTAACTACCTGTCTGTTCACGGGATAAAAGAAAATATCCACGTGAAAAGATTTGTATCCCATGAAGCCAACGGCTAAATGGGATACAGATCTTTTCACGAGGATATTTTCTTGTGTCCCCTGAACAGACAGGTAGTGACGATTTTATCCTGTAATAGGACTATTTAAATGTGAAATAGAAAATACTAAAAAGCATATGCAAAACATAGCAATTTATTAAATAAAACCAACCATTTAACAACATGTACAATACTAGATTTGGTAACAAGTTTTTTTTTTTCAGCTGCGGTAGGTGTATTTTTTGCTGATCTCAGTCATTTGATTGATGAGCCCGATCGCAAAACAGGTATACAGAATTTGTATTCCTGTTTGGTGATCAAGTCCAAAACGATGGTAAATTATGTATAGGGAATGGCCTAACCCTGGTGGTGCTCATTAATATTCATGAGCCTGATGGCAAAAAGGGTATACAGAATTTGTATACCTGTTTGGTGATTAGGAAGGATACCAGTGAGGGAATACGGTGAATTCTCTCGTGCTTTTAAACCAATCAGCAAACGTAATTTTCCTCTATTACAGGATATATATATATATATATATATATATATATATATATATATATATATATATATATATACATATATATATATATGTATATATTATTGTTTGTCTCTCCGTGTCCTTCGACCTGTGAAGAAAGATCTGCTAGATCAGCGACGGAACCTACCACCCGATCTCAAAGGTAAATCGACCATCAAATATTTGAAAAGCTGGCCATATCTGCAACTATCCATCCCAGGACGCGACCCACTGTATCCAAGTATATCAAGAAAAGAACTGGCAATTAACTTTTTGGATCACGATACTACGATGTCTTTTACCTATTGAGTGATCACTCTTTGTAACACGACACAAGGACAGCTTTTATTTATATCGTTGGCTACTTAATCCAGCACATGCTGACGTAGTGTTATACTTTATATCAAAGTTACCATTAACTTTTCTCAAACCCCGTCATTATAGCTTATGCTCACCACCAGAACACTCTATTTTATTTTCATTTTGCAAGTGGTTTCTTTTCCAACAATCATACGCGTGAGAGGGTCACGCGTTTGGCTCATATTTTTTGTAATACTTACTCACAATTCAGCTGAGGGTAAATATTTCACTAATGATTATTCTGAGTACCTGAGTCCTCCCTGGAACAAACATTATGGCGTATCACATTTAGATATACACTATCCCTGTTGTTTTCAAATACCTGTAGTTGCTCACGTTTTCACGTGTCCGTATGATACAATATGGAACTGTATTGACACAAAGTTTTTGAAGTTATGTGTAAAAATGTATGGCATACTTAAATGCACAAATAATTCTACGTTGATTTTGTTTAGATGTAATAACATTTTTATACTGAACATTTCGTTAAATGCACAGCTCATTTGGTACGTTTCCGTATACTTGCATACCTACTCATGCACTGATAAGGTTTCTATTATAGTGTGCCGCAAGGGACTCCCCGTGCCTTGCGTGCTGTTAGCCGTGGATCCATGGGGGATGCCGACGCATGACAGCGCTATACATGTACTGTCCTCTGCTAGATTTTCGTGGGCAATATATTGTGTTATTTCACAGATGCCGTCTGCAAGTTTATTACTTGGGGATTTTTTTATTTTTGCTTGTGAGAATAGCAACCATCTTCATTTTTCATTATACTATGTCTGTATAGACTATGTATCTATCTATCTGATACAATACCATACTATGGGAGTGTCCGTACTTCACGGGTTCTTAACCGTGGATGCATACGCGTGGGAGATACCGACGCCTGGCAGCGCCATAGGGTATGGAGTACTGCGTTTTGCTATATTTTTTGTGGTCAATATTATATGTATTAAGTTATCTCGCATATGCTATCTGCATGCTTGCTACCAATGGATGCACTTGTGGATTTTTTGTTTATGAGAATGGCAACCATTTTCAGCCAGCAGCATTTGATGTTATAGTTATTAGACAGCTATCTATCCTTCTGAAACAATACTATGGCTACGGATAATCTAGTTGAAAATATGTTACGCAACTTCGGTGGCGTTACTAAAAATAATCTGAATGATCTATTGCAAAATGCAGATGACGTTGATAATGCTATTTCGATTGTTGCCGATTCCCCTTATGTAAATGTAAATGATCTAGCCGAATATGTCCATTCATTTTCTCAGAACTTCTCCGTATTAAGTCTTAATATTCAATGTTTGAATTCCAAATTTGACAAGCTTCAAGCAATGGTAAATGAATTACATACCAGTAATTTTGCCTTCAGCGCTATTTGTATCCAGGAAACCTGGCTTGAAGGCCCTGTACCCGACACCAGTCTGTATATGCTTGATAATTATGTACCAATCGCTCTTGGAGCCTCTTGTAGCTCTCATAGCGGGTTGCTTATCTATCTACACAAAGATTTTCAGTTTAAGACTCGAGAAATAATTATATTCTCCGAATGCCAGTTGGGAAGGTCAATTTATTGATGTTTTTGGATACGGATTACAGCAAAAAGTAACATTGTGTAACATTTACCGGCCACCTCGTGACAAAAATGAGGACATTTTGAACTTTGTTAATAACATTGCGCCAATCTTATCCTCACTTGCAGAAGAACGATCTGATAAGCTTTTTCTTGGAGATTTAAACATTGATTTGTTAAGAATTAACCTAAGGGAGAAATATTCTGAATTTTTGGACTGTATGCTGAATAATGCCCTTTGGCCACATATTACATTACCAACCCGGCTTTCAATGAGACGGGCAACTTTAATTGACAATATTTTCTGCAACCTTTCCCATTCGAAAAAAGCTAGTTTATCTGGTATTATTGTATCGAACCTGTCAGACCATTTACCTTATTTTATCTGTTTGGATCAAAAGCTAAATCTGCAACATCCACCAAAATACATTCAAGTCGAAACCAAAGATAGTCAGTCTATACAAAATTTTGTACAGGAGCTCAGTAGTATTAACTTCACAATGGTCTTAGATTCCGAAACACATGCTGATCCTAACATAAATTACAATAAACTACAAAATGTTGTCATACAGGCTAAAAATAAACACCTTCCGGTCAAAACTGTCAAGTTTAACAAATACAAACATAAGCGATCCCCCTGGATAACAAATGGTATACTAAGATCTCTTAAATTTCGAGATAATTTCTATAAATCACTCAAATGTACTATGATTGATACACCTTTGTATTATACCCGTAAACATAACTTAAGAGTGTATAATCAAATACTTGACCGTAATATCCGTTCCTTAAAGAAAGAATATTATTGCCGTCAATTTGAAAACTTTAAAAATGATACCAAAAAGACTTGGGACGTAATAAGATCTGTTCTTCATATGAATAAAAATAAAAAAGATTTCCCTTCTTTCTTCATCATAAACAACTGAAAGGTAACAAGCAAATGTGAAATTGCCGAACGTTTTAATTCCTTCTTTGCAAGCATTGGTTCAAAGCTTGCAACCAAAGCTAGTACACGAAATATTACCGACTTTTCCATTTATCTGACTGACCAAATTGAGCATAGGTTTTCTTTCTCCCCGGTAACTGCAAGCGATATTGAGAAAACTATTAACAAATAAAAACCTAAAACTAATACGGGACATGATGATATTTCTGTAAAACTCTTAAAATACGTTAGTGGTCCTTTAGCTTTTCCTCTAACTCGCATTATTAATCAATCATTCAACACTGGAATTTTTCCAGATAAACTGAAAATTGCGAAAGTGATGCCTGTATATAAAAAGGATGATAAACAAACTCTTGATAACTATAGGCCTATATCTCTTTTACCAGCTTTCTCTAAAATCTTTGAGAAAGTTGCTTACAACCAACTTTATTCATACTTTATTACACATTCTTTACTCCACTTAAGCCAGCATGGCTTTCGGAAATTACACTCAACAGAAACGGATGCTCTTGAATTCGTTGATAGAATTCATAAAGTCCTAGACTCTGGGGAATTACCCGTTGCTATTTTCTTAGACCTGTCAAAGGCGTTCGATACTCTCGATCATAACATCCTTCTTCGGAAATTAAACTACTATGGTGTTACTGGTCTTTCTTTGCACTGGTTTGAAAATTATCTGCAGAATATATTTCAATATGTTTGTTTGAATGACGCGCGTTCACCGTTATTACCAACGAATTGTGGAGTTCCACAGGGGTCCATTCTCGGACCCCTTCTCTTTCTCATTTATGTAAATGACATGCATAAAGCATCTTCTAAATTTGATTCTATTTATTACGCTGATGACACTACTTTAGTAAGTTCATTATGCTATTTTGACCAAACAACATCTCCGAATGAAGAGCGTATATGTGCCAATGTTAATTTGGAATTAGATAAAGTGTATAAATGGTTGTCTGCTAACAGGTTGTCTTTGAATATTTCTAAAACAAAATACATGATATTCCGATTCCCGCAGCGCAAAATTGTCCAAAATTTTACTGTCCGTATTGCCAACATAGTCATTGAAAAAGTTTGCCATTTTGACTTTCTTGGGGTACTTATTGATGAAACTTTAAGTTGGAAGAATCATAACAATAAAATCGCAACTAAACTCTCCAGAATTGTCGGCCTCTTAAGTAAAGTTCGCAATTTTCTGCCCTTGAAAGCACTCCTTACGATCTACAATTCTCTATTTCTCCCGCATCTCAACTACTCAATTCTCGCCTGGGGTTATAGATGTGATAGGATAAACAAACTTCAAAAACAAGCCATACGTACCATATGCTTTGCTAGTTTCAATGCCCATACTGAGCCCCTATTTAAAAAATTGAATATTCTCAAATTAGGTGATTTGATGCATTCCAGGGCACTTAAATTATTTTACCGATATCGTAAAAATGAATTACCTGGATATTTCAACCAAATGTTCTCACCTCTACCTGTATCTCACCCTTATCCTACCCGCAAACGTAATATTCCCCGCTACCCAGTCCCATCCCACAATCTTACTAAAAAACGCATCCGAGTCTTTATCCCCACAGTACTTGATAACACACCTAATTTTGTAAAAGACAAGATAAACACTCATTCATACTCTGGTTTTTCTCTATATCTTAAATCATATTTAATCTCTCAATATTCCAACATTTGCACCATTACTGATTGCCATGTCTGCAATCAATGATCAGATTATTTTATTATTTTCTACCATTGTGTATGTTTGACTGCTTTCATTCTTACGAAAAATGATTGTATACATGTTATGCAATTCATGTTTTCTTACCCTCATGTTTATTTGTTACATAATACCTTACTAACTCTCATTTTACTTTGTTATATTCTTGTTTCAGTAAACGATTGTCTTTTGGTTATTTGAAGTTATCTGGAGTTGCAATGTTGAAATTTTGTTTAAACACACCACAAGTGGCCCCAGCGTTAGCGGATCTATGCATCCTTAGCTGGGGTCATCCTGACCTCGTTATTGCATTGCTGCATTGTACTATGCTACTTTTTTCTTTTGGTCAAATAAAACTGCTCTGACTCTGACTCTCTGACTCTGGAGAACCTATTGAAATTATTAATTTTTGTACTATAGGGTAATCTAGTATAAATGTATATGTTTAAAGTAAACTAAACCAAACTGACGGATTCCCCATACTGGCCTAAATATATATCCTAAAGAAACCGACTTTAAGCCTCAGTGAGGCCAGCAGTTATGGACCTATTACTTTGTCGTCATTATATTGTTCTCCTTCGCCAGCCAGTGGTTACCCGTAATGAAGATGTCAATCATCCTAATGAGCCTGCCGTATATAAGGCATAACCAATCAGCGAACCGGTAATGAAACCACGCTTGTAACAGCACATGCTGAGTCTGACCAAGAACTCGGATTTTTTTTTCAGAGAAAAACTTCATAAATTGGGTTCCTTTCAAGTATGATTAATATACGATCTCATGGTAGTCAACAGACAGACAATGCTTACAGATCAAAGAGTTGTCAAAATGGAAACACTGCGAGTAAGCGCCTGTACATGTAATCCCTTCAAAGACAGCTTGACCTTTCAACTCATTTTTCACCTCAATTACTTTCGCAACATCCCAAACTATTTCGTTTTCATCTTCAACAGTTTTGCTAGCCTTGTAAAAACATGTAGTTTTCGCCAATGTCATCCTAAAGAGTTGAACTAAATAAGACGGTGCTTAGTCTCTTAGACACACTAAAATATATGAGACATAAAGTATATAACCATGACCATGACACAATGACCATGACAGTCATGACCTCACATTATTATTTATGTATAAAACACCATATTAGTCACCTTATCAGATTAGGCTAACTATAGCAAAAACAAACACTTGTGGATACATAAAGAATAGACTCAAGCATGGATTAGGCCCAAATCCCGGATTGGAACCCAAGGCAGTTTCAAGCATGCTGTATGCTAGTTTCTTATAACATATTTATTTTCACTGGATTACCCAATAGCACAGATATAGTTACTAACATAGGGGGTCTCCAGACACGGAGATGCACAAAATAATATATACAAGGCGCATAGGGCAATACAATGTACAATGTGACAATGCACTATATAGACAAACATTGATACAATCAAACGTCAAACTCAATATTTTAGGCATGCTTTCGTATCCAATCACAAATATGCACATACACGCAGCAGACTTAGAAATAAGTATATCCATCCCACAAAACAGACACACACACACACACACACACACACACACACACACACACACACAGGGAGCGACTGCATGGGAAGTAGGCCTAAATAGCCCGACTAAGCCACAAAGCCACGGGTAAACTTTCCCCCATACGTGCCCTTGATTTTTGGGATGCACAAATCTTACCAATCTTGGAATACGGGTCGGAGTTTTGGGTCGAAGGGGTGGGGGGGGGGGGAGCTTCCAACTATTGAGAGTGCACGCAACTTGTCTTAAGCAAAATTATGTGCTTGGTGTCTGTGGGCAAACCCCAACTCTTGGAGTTGCCCTGGGATATGCTGAAATTGATCGTTTCCCACTGCACTTGATCAAGAGACACCAAATTCGTGCTGTTTAATATTGCTTAATATATTGTGCATTTTATGCATACGGGTCAACAGAGCTGTCACAAAATTAATGCTAATCTCATTCTATTCAAGTTGCATCGTAAAGTCTCAAAAACTAGGGCGCTGTAATACGAGGTATTAAAATTTAACTGTATTAACTGCAGACTTGCTCTAGTCCCTTGGTTTGCATGGCGACAGAACTATGCCTCCACCATCATGAGAACACTTTTACCTGTTAGGTTACTTAACATCCAGGAAAGACACCTTTTGTACCAAACAAGTGAAATTTTCTAAATATGTGTTTAGCATCTTTTATGTTATAAAACCTGTTGAATTACTTTTCTTCAGCAGTTTGCTTTTTCGAGTCGTTACTTTTATCTTAGAAGCTCAGTTGGCCCTGCTAAGTTACATGGGTCTGCCCTCTTTGGTGTCAAGTTCCTTGCTGCAGCCTTTAGGAGGCAGCACAGGATCCCAGTTAATATGATTAGAGCCTATTGAGAAAATGCTGGAATCAGTAGGTATGCAAACAAATTGGGAGTCTCAATCAAAAACATGTCAGAATAAATCCATATATCTGATCTGAAGGAAAAATTGTATCATGATCAAAAGCTCCGTTGTGAACATAAGCTCAAAAAAAAAAAAAAAAATGTTTAAACCAAATAGATATGAACCAGAAATTAAACTGCTCTAAGACATTTAAGTCCTCACATGTGCGAATAAACGGGGCCACGATTTTGACACTCCTAGACCTCAATTCCGTAGACACTTGACCAGAGTTCTACTTCAACCTGGGTAACGTTTCTGATCTTGTTTTAAATTTAGAACATAATATGCATATCAGAATTTATGGAAAATATTTAGAAGTTACATTTTTTATGAACACACCCCTTTCATGCAGGACTGTACAGCAGGTGCAGCAGCGGCCTCTTTGTCCTCTCTGATCCTACCCCGCACCTGTTTCATAACACAAACGTATGGCCTCGACAACTGTTGCCTAATGTTTATCTAAGAATAACCTTTTTTCTCTTTTTTTTTGGGGGGGGGGGCATCATTAGGAAATTGGTATCGCTCATCTATATACAGTTTGCTAAATTTATATTAATTTCGTATCTGGGGCGTTTAGTCGCACATGTGCAGTGTCACATGGTGGCGGAATGTCATGGATAAGCACAACTGCGAGTCTGTGACTAAAATAGGCCCTCATATGTAGGTAAAATTTTGAAAATATAAACATCAATAAAGAAATAAGTTGTCAAACAGAAAGACAGTATACCGAGATAGAATACTGGACGATCTCTGTCACAAACTTGTCACTGCCTAAAGCATATCCAAAATTGATCAAAGAAGTAATCGGGTTTCATGCGTAGGAACCAAAAGGCAACCCCATTTTGAGTAAAAATGAGGACAAAAATTTATTAAACAAATTGATTTGTCTTTCACGGGGCCCCAAACATGGCTGCTCTCAATTTTAAAGATAAGTTTAGAGCAGAAAACAACATGGCAAAAATTGAAGTACCTTCTGGTACTGAACTTGAATGTTGCTGGCCGAACTACACACATGCGCGTGCGCGCGCACACACACACACACACACATTCTATATATATCAACACTCTATACTATATATATATATATATATATATATATATATATATATATATATATATATATATATATATATATATATAAACAAAATTAAACTGTGCTATGGGCACGTCGCCCTGATAACTCCATGACTGCATACGAGCTTTGCTCCGGAGTTTGGTGTCTCGGTCGTTGTCAATACCGGAAAATTGATTTTTTGGGGCAAAATCAGGTATATTTCTTAAGCTCATAAAGAATGATGCAACTTATGCTTTCTTCCTGGCAGTTGAATCCTTAATTTTATTTCATTCGACAAAACAGTTTCCTTTGCACACACACACACGCACGCACGCACGCCCGCCCGCCCCACGCCCGCACGCACGCACACACACACACACAGACACATATATATATTTAATTTAACCCCCAAAAGATAACGCAATTTGACATTAGACCTTAAACAATTTTATTAATCGATGCACATATGGCTTGAAAAATGCCATCCATTAAACCCGTAAGCACATATAAGTTAAGACAATTTATCTGAAGTTGGAAATATGTACAACATACAATATGAGCATCGTGGCTCTTTTCTGACAGAGTATAAAATATATAATAGTTGCATATAGACAGAGGAAAATTAAGAAAAAATATGTATATCGACACAACAGTGCTGTCCAGCTGAAAATTTCTGCAGCAAAATTTTCTTAGAAACACTTAATTTTGACAAAATCTGTAGCGTTTTAAAGCTTTGTAGCAAAATTTTGCTACAATGCTCCAGTTGGACAACCCTGCACAATCTGTTAGTTATGTACACCATCGAACTTTCAAATTTCTATCTGGTGGTATGCCGTAATTTCCGCAGATTGTATACACGTGTCTTGTGTTTCGGACAATGAAATCAAAAGTTGGCGTTCCCCCGTAAAACCCACATTGACACTTTTCGCTATCGCATGCTCAGCCTCTTATTATAGGTTAAAAATGGATAGTGTAAAGGTCATGCCTTCTCAAATACAGTTGGAAAATTCGTTCCAAACTTTTGCTCTGAAATATTTCAAGTTATGTAGCCCTGTACTTTGTTGTTCAAATTTTACAGATGTTTTCATTTTCTGTATTCGGTATATGCAACCATGCCTGCTTGGCAGAAATCATGGAGCTATGTATTTTGGGCTTTGTTCATTCAGATGTCACGTCGAACAAGTTTAGTAACTCGAATCTCTCTGTGTTGAATGGATTGAATTATATTCTTTCAAGAACAACATCTTTCAGCTGTATTGGGCTCTTGTTGATACCTTCTATTTTGGCAGTGCTGGTGGCACGGCAAGGGTGCCAACCCAAAGACAGAGGTTGATATTGCGCAGGCTGTGCATGCATGCCCTTTAAATCGTGAGTTTAGTGTTCCTATTTGGAAGGTTTAGCTAATTCTGTGCAGAACAATAATGTTTTCCAGCTTTTCTACAGATATCCGCTCCATACATGTCTATAACAAGTCATTTCAGTTATTATCTATAGGTATACAACTGGCAATGAGATTTCTTGTGAAATTCTACCGTTCTCCCTTGCATGAGTCTCTTAAATAACAGTGCCCCATTTTACATTTGTGCACAACTTCACTTATTACTTTTTTGTTGTTGTATTTTTTGTTTTGTTTTTAGTCTCCTTTGCTTTTAACTCTTCAAAGCGTGCTCCAATTACACCGAAAATATAAAATTGCATGATACATAGGCCTACATATGTGTGTGTATTTCCTATGTGATTGAATAGTATGACAAAGAAACCGGTACTAAAATCATCGTGTGTAATCAGTGGCGTAGGAACGGGGGGGGGGGGGGGGCTGGCCCCCCCAATACCCGGACCTCCCAAGCAGGGTGCACATTCCGTGCACAGTTCATCACTTGGGGGCCCCCCAATAGTTCAAAGCTTCCTACGCCACTGGTGTTTCTAAAGCGCGAGAAAATAAATGGTCCATTGACGGCCTATTTGACACAATGGATTTATCGTTCATGACTTTGTGCTAAAAATGGGCGACGTTCGGTGTCTCCAAAACATGACAACTGATTTCACGACCATCAATACCGAGCTTACACTAAGCAAAGTCAGGGTAAAAATGCAATTTCGATTTTCAGGATCCCAGTTTTTGTGAAGAATGCCACAAAGTGCCACATTCACAAGTACATATGGGCTGAATTGGTACCTAAGGTATGAATCAAAGACGAAAACATCGATACAGAAATAAGCAATTATGTCGAAAGCCAAGATGCCAAGACAGATGCTTGATACAGTTTTTTGATGCATCAGGATACCCTCATTACTTATGAGAACGATACCCAAATTGAGAAGGGTTGCGATAGAAATCCAGGCACCATAAAGAGCAACTCCATTTTGTACAAAAATGCGAGTAAGCCAGATTTCTTTTTCTTGTCCCTGCTTGATCAACTGTTGACCCGACCGCCGGATTTTCCAGGCAAGAATGATCAAAATGGCATAGAGTGTGACGGCCATCAGCATTATAATCCCAAGCCCATATTCCACGTTATTTGGATCTCGGAAAACAAACAGCCAGGACATGTTGGTGGCAAGATTGACGATAAAGATGACGTAGACGGAAATTGGAATCAGAGGCGGATCCACGTACAGGTACGCATCGTCAACCCGGCGACAGACAGTCGTCAACCCGTAGATGAGCCAAGCAGCCTGCCAAATGTAGATGGTGGCCCAAACCACGGAAAATGTCCACGTGGCTGGGTTGATTTCCAAGTAAAATCTTTCCCGCGCCTTACCGGTAGTGACATTCCAGAAGGGATCTAATTTAGGAAAAAACAAACAAACAAACAAAACCCATCATATATACATCGGCTTACGTATACACATACATACATATACAACGAGTCCGGTATTTCTAAGTAATAGCGGTTTGGGCCGGTGTTTATGACCCAGTTCGGTATTAGTTTTACACACTAACACTCGGATTTGGCTAACAATTCATCACAAGGGCCATTTAACGGTTAAGAGATTAAACATCTACTTTCAGCATATTTGTTCTCAAGCATTCTTTTGTGTTTTCTTCAGTTTAAGTCATAAACCGAATCCAAAGTTACACTGGCATCGGTAAAACAGGGATCGATCAAGCTCCGATATATCTAAAAGTAAAGAAAAACAAAATGATTTTGCTTTTCGCTGTCCACGTGAGTTGTGCCGGCTACTCACTATCAGAGTCTTCCATCTTCCAACCGCTTAAGAAGTTGACCCCCATCGTGGCTGCATAGACCAAGGCCGTTAATATGATGATGGCCATTGAAACCGCCTTGTGCTGCGCCATTTTGAGTCTTGTGCTTAGCTTTACTGTTGTCTTGGAGAGATGCACACCTGCAAGCAATCATAAATTGTGATTCTTATCTTCTTGTCATGTATGCATAACACATTGACCATAGCTCTTAGAAAGGACACGTCGACCAAACAGAGGTAGTCCTGAAGCTGAGAACTTGGGAAAAAAAGTATGACCACTCTCATTAGTGTGATTGTTTCTTCCTGCATAAAAAATTGTGTTTAGTGTGGGCCTGACTTGTATTTGTTACATAGTCCTACAGACTGAAAATAAAATCTGACTATTCGCTAAGGTCTTTCTACTTTGACCTTTGCCAATCCATAATTTAGATGATGTTAACTTTTGCCACTTAACTGTTGTGCTTCAGTTTAGGAAAATGTCAAATCTACTACAGTTACTGACAGTGGTAACGTTAATTTAACACCACTGCCTTTACAGCCCACCTGACATTTATGACCCAATTTCTGAAGACACGGTAATCGATAGCCTATATTTTTGAAAACGATCTTAATATCGTGGTCACCTGCCAAATAGGGACCAAGCATTTTAACACCCGCAAGGGTCTGACACATTATAGCTCCATGATCTGACTCAGATACAAGTTCCGGTGTTAAAGAGAGCAATGGGTTACAGCAGGTTTAAGCGCGTCGTTGTTGTCAAGATTCCAAGTATCCAAATTAATACAAATGATACATTTCTCTTTGTATTAAACATGTGCCGAAAACGTCTTGGTGTATACTTGTATCAAATAATTTCTTTCTGGATTTTCAGACTGAGGCAACAAATTCCCTTGACGTGTACTGGGCACGTACATCCCGCGGCAAGAAAAACTGTTGACCCGAGGGGTGTTATCTTGAGAGGTTTCATCTCCAATTCTCGTTCAAATTATTTTTCATTACTGTCACAATTCTGAAAAGCAATAAAACAATTTGACCACAAGACGGATTTAGTCGGTTTAAGGGGAAAAAAGGGAGTTCATTAGGCTAGGCTTTAATGTGAAGAATACGCCAATGCAAAGTGAACAATAACCATTGCTATAAGAAGTTTTTCTCTTGATATACTTCCATTTAAGTGCTACTGAAAGCACCGCATCGAAGAAAAATGGCAAGGCTGAACACGTTTAAAATTGACAATCTTCGTAGAACAATTCCTCGGAAAAAGACTGCAATTTTACATAATCATAAATGTTTAGATTAACATAAAACTAGTACTTTTTTATTAAAATTCAGTCACAATTTACGTCCTTCTATTCCACCATTATATTACCAAATATATTTTGTAGTACGCCTTCATAGTTGATTATCGGACAATTCGTCGAAATCAACTTCGCCGTATATTCACTTCGTCGGAGGTTAAAATTGTCGACTGTCTGAATGGCCATGATGACAGTATGTCGAAATCAATTTGGCCGTCTGGTCAAACTGGTCGCGATCAACTTCGGCGAAAGTTCATCTTGTCGCGATCAACTTCGACGAAAGTTCATTCGGTTTGACCGAAAAGACAATTGGTCGCGTGTGCGACCTTTGGGGCTACAATTTTAATGGGTTGATATCAAACTGTGAATAAAGTTTGCCTGCATACATTATCTGTTTTCCATTTCTTTTTTTTGGGGGGTGGGGGGGGGGGGAGGTTCAGTCTTCTCTCTACCGTCGACCAGTCAGCATGGCAGAATTTGGTGGCAGTTTCGATATTTTTTTAACCGAACGAGAGTGTAAAAAGTTGGCAAGTTGTGTTCAGTCACATGATCATTATACGGCCACCATCAACAGTCACCGGACCCATTCACCTGGCACCCGTTTCACTACCAATTTTAGAGCGAAATGGCCTCACAATGAAGTTACTTTTCGACCAAACAGCACTTTGATCATTCTGATTTTCGACCTTCACAGTTGGTTATCGGACAATTCGTCGAAATCAACTTCGCCGTATATTCACTTCGTCGGAGGTTAAAATTGTCGACTGTCTGAATGGCCATGATGACAGTATGTCGAAATCAATTTGGCCGTCTGGTCAAACTGGTCGCGATCAACTTCGGCGAAAGTTCATCTTGTCGCGATCAACTTCGACGAAAGTTCATTCGGTTTGACCGAAAAGACAATTGGTCGCGTGTGCGACCTTTGTGGCTACAATTTTAATAGGTTGATATCAAACTGTGAATAAAGTTTGCCTGCATACATTATCTGTTTTCCATTTCTTTTTTTTTCTTTTTTTTTTGGGGGGGGGGGGGGGAGGTTCAGTCTTCTCTCTACCGTCGACCAGTCAGCATGGCAGAATTTGGTGGCAGTTTCGATATTTTTTTAACCGAACGAGAGTGTAAAAAGTTGGCAAGTTGTGTTCAGTCACATGATCATTATACGGCCACCATCAACAGTCACCGGACCCATTCACCTGGCACCCGTTTCACTACCAATTTTAGAGCGAAATGGCCTCACAATGAAGTTACTTTTCGACCAAACAGCACTTTGATCATTCTGATTTTCGACCTTCACAGTTGGTTATCGGACAATTCGTCGAAATCAACTTCGCCGTATATTCACTTCGTCGGAGGTTAAAATTGTCGACTGTCTGAATGGCCATGATGACAGTATGTCGAAATCAATTTGGCCGTCTGGTCAAACTGGTCGCGATCAACTTCGGCGAAAGTTCATCTTGTCGCGATCAACTTCGACGAAAGTTCATTCGGTTTGACCGAAAAGACAATTGGTCGCGTGTGCGACCTTTGTGGCTACAATTTTAATAGGTTGATATCAAACTGTGAATAAAGTTTGCCTGCATACATTATCTGTTTTCCATTTCTTTTTTTTTCTTTTTTTTTTGGGGGGGGGGGGGGAGGTTCAGTCTTCTCTCTACCGTCGACCAGTCAGCATGGCAGAATTTGGTGGCAGTTTCGATATTTTTTTAACCGAACGAGAGTGTAAAAAGTTGGCAAGTTGTGTTCAGTCACATGATCATTATACGGCCACCATCAACAGTCACCGGACCCATTCACCTGGCACCCGTTTCACTACCAATTTTAGAGCGAAATGGCCTCACAATGAAGTTACTTTTCGACCAAACAGCACTTTGATCATTCTGATTTTCGACCGAGTTGATTTCGCCGATGTTACATTGCGATGAAGATGACTATCGACGAAGTTGTGTAGTGACGAGATTACTTTTCAACCAGATTTAACCTCCGGCAAAGTTGGCCTCCGACGATGTTGATTTCGACGAAAAGTCCTAGTCATGACCAATGATCTATCCAGGGATCTGTCCCTGGCGCCTGAGGGCATCAGGCTACAGATTTTGAAAAGTTGCAACCAGGACTCGAGAGAGAGAGTGTCCTGGCTACATAATAACTACACAGAAATTAGTGAGTTATTTGATAAATTATTTGATAAATCATGTGCTTGGCATTCCATTCTCAGCAACAGCTGATCAGGTGCACAATTTTGCGGAACTTATTTATAAGTCGTGCTCCCTACCACTCAATAAATTCACTTAATTTCGCTGTATTTTTGTTTTTGCCTATTTCGCTGATGACACACATACATGAAGATAAAGACACGCTGAAATTGTGTTGTAACAAGAGCGATGTGTCCAACAAAAAGGGAAAAAGTTCAGTTAAATGTCTAAACTGTGGAAACCTAGAAAATTTATGGACATAAGAGCAAGTACATGTACAGTATGTGTATGCAGAGAACGACTCTGCTTTGCCGACGTCCGTGTTTGTTATTCTATATGTATCTATCCAGGGATCTGTTAAATTGTCGTGGATATAAGGGGAAGATAGCAGATATCGGAAATGTTCTGGAAAGTGAAAGTTTGGATATCATTGCTTTGGCAGAGACACATATTCGAAATGAGGAAATTGGAATGATTGAAAGCCCGGAAGGTTACGATATGATCAGTAAAGGAAGAGGGAGTGGAGAGAAAAAGGGAGGTGGAGTTGGTTTCTTGATTAAGAAGGGGGTAAAATGGCATGAAATTACGCATGACCATTGGGAGGATGACAGTGAAGTGAAAAATGAAACTCAATGGATTGGCATTGAATCAAGGGGAAATAAAGTAGCAATAGGTGTGGTATATGTCGGACGGGAGGGACTGAACGAATGGAATGACCAAATATATGACAGGGTTAGGATGATGACAAGTGACATACAGCAACAAGGATACAAGATTTTCATTGCAGGGGACTTTAATGGACACATCGGAAATGGGTGGGAAGGGATTCAAGGAGGGGACAGAGAAATCAACAGAAATGGAACAAGGCTTCTAAATTTTACCAGGGAGTATGGGCTACGAATAACAAACAGAGATGTTCAGTGCAGAGGGAAGTGGACATGGGCGTCAGGGCAAAGACAGACAATAATAGATTACATTTTGGTAGACAACGACATTTTCGGCATGATTCAAAAGTGTGAAATAGATGAGGAAGGGAGACTGGACATCGGGAGTGACCATAACTGGATGACTTTAACTTTAAACATGGATGTCCGAAAACGTGACAACGCGGGATCTAAATGGGTGTGGAACATAAACAAGGATTCAGATTGGGAAGGTTACCGGGAAAGACTCCAAGTTGAACTTGCAGAATGGAAAACAAAATGGGAAGCAGAAGGTGGCGTGCAACAAATGAGTGATGACTTGACTAGAATAATTCTTAAAGTGGCACATGAAAAGATAGGCCGAAAGAGGGTACCAATTGAAAAACTAGGATACAGAATAGACCGAGAGCTTAAAGGTGCAATAAACCAAAGAAAGGCAAAAAATAAAGCATGGAGATTGGCAAGGAAAAATAGACTACCGGAAGATGAGATAGAAACAGCAAAAAGGCTATATTTGGAATGTAGGAAAAATGTAACAGACATGAAAGCAAAAAGAAGAGCAAAAGATAACGAACAGATGACACAGAAAATAATGGAAAGTGGAAGGGACGGCTCAACTATTTTCTGGAGACAAGTTAACAGAAATAAGAGAAAGAAAGCACAAGAGATTACACATAAGGGGAAGAAAACAGATGTCAAGGAAGACATTCAAGAAGCTCTTAAAGATCACTGGGATAAAATAAATGATCCACGCTGGGGGCAGGGTGTTGTACCTCAGACCCATGCAGAATACAGACAGGATCAATGGGATCCTGAACTATGCCATAGAATAAATAACATTGAGGTTAAAATAGCAATAGAGGGTATGCGTCTTGGGAAAGCTTCGGGCACAGATAATATTTTAAGTGAATTCATCAAAAAAGGACCAGAAGAAATTGAAGAGAGCCTACAGTTTCTTTTTAATGCAATAATTAGTGAAAAACAAGTACCAAAACAATGGAACAGTCACAGAATTACCTATATTCCAAAGAAAGGCCCAGGAAGCGAGCTTGACCAATGCAGGGGTATTGCAATCTCATCAAACTTGGGGAAAATTTTCAGTCGAATAATGTACAGAAGAATGGGAAAAATAGTAGAACGTCTTGGACTACTTGGAGAAATTCAGAATGGTTTTAGACCAGGTAGGCGAGTAGGAGATCACATTTTTACATTAACTCAAATTTTGGAATGGGCTAGGCAAAAACGGCGGAAAGTATACATGGCTTTTTTGGACGTGAGGAAGGCATATGATAGGGTATGGAGGAGTGCTCTTTGGGAAAAACTCAATAGTCTTGGTTTCGGTGGCAACTTTCTTCAAATTCTGAAAGCTATGTACAGGGACGTTGAGTGCACATTAACTTTAGGGGATGTGGAAGTTGAAAATGCACAGCTGAACATTGGGTTAAAACAGGGATGCGTACTCTCCCCCCTTTTGTTTGCACTGTACATTAGAAATTTGGGTGACAAACTTATGGAGTGTAACAAAGGAGTAAGAGCAGGGGAACAGAAAATTCCGGGTCTTTTCTTTGCAGACGATATTGTGCTTATGGCAGAGTCTCCTAAAGAACTTCAGGATATGTTGAACATAGTAGGGGAATATGGGAATAAATGGAGATTAGAGTTTAGTACAGATAAAAGCCAAATCATGACCTTGGGGAAAAAACCAGACGAGAATAGGAAATGGCACATTGGTAAATTTCAGATTCCAGAAGGAGAGGAAAAGCTGATTGAAATTGGGGAAGTAGATGCTTATGAGTACCTTGGGATAAAAATCAAAACAACGGGTAGGGGCATGTTCAGGTATCACGTACAGAAAATTCAGCAAAAAGTCAACCGCACAAAGGGTATGATCAAAGCTACAGCTAACAACAGTTTTAATAGGGCCTTCACAGCGAGGGTGTTATGGGATAGAGTAGCAATACCAGGTATGCTCTATGGCCTGGATGTAATTTCAATCAATGCAGGAGACATAAAAGAGTTTGAAAAAGTACAAAATGAAATGGGAAAATGGATTCTGGGGGCACCGCCATGTACTGCCTCTGAGGCAGTCCTTGGGGAACTAGGCTGGCTAAGCATAAATGACAGGATAGCAAAATCAAAATTAAACTATTGGGGATATTTGCAAGAGATAGATGACAATAGATGGTGCAGGAAAGTCTACTTGGAGTCTGTTAAAGAACAAACAAAATGGATCAGAGACATAGATGAAATTGCAGAGAAATATGACCTAAAAGGACCGGATGAAGTTGAGGACTGGAAAGTTTATGTTTGGAAGACAATAATGCAAGGATGGACAGATGACTGGAAACGGGGAGTTAGAGAGAAAAGTACACTAAAAGCATATAAAGTGATGGAAAAACCAAAGAAGAGTACGTGTTGGGATGGTAGTAAAGGATCTAAACTATTATTTCAATGTAGGGCGGGGGTAATTAATCTTGAAAAGAGACAGCAAAAATGGACAGCAGGAAGTGACGGTAAATGTAAAGCATGCACACAGGGGGCGGACGAAACTATAGATCACTGGCTATTTTGGTGTACAGCATATAGTGAAAGGAGGGACAAAATTTTCAGAGAATGGAAGAGGGAAGACCAAAATTGTAAGAGCTTGGAACAAATTAAACAATGGGAGGAGAGCGAAAGGGTTGCATGGTTTTTAGGCTTAAAGGGTGATCTTCCGGGGAACAGGAGGGGTATTAAATTAGTTCAGGACTACCTGGTAGGATGCTGGGAAGCAAGGAAAAGACGGAATGAGGTAGGAGGTAATTCGATACAATAGATTATTGGAATGTGGGACTGGAAGGGAAAGTTGGTAGCCCTTTTAAGGGCTCCCTTGGCTGTTCGTCTGTAGACTGTTCGTCAGTGCAGGAACATGCCAAGGGAAGTGCCTTTGCCTTAGAGGCGGGATCATGTGGGATGGGAAATGAGGGAAAGTAAGATTTTAACATATTTCTTTTTCTCCTTTTCAGGTCTCCTGTGCCAACAGGACCGCGGCACAAAAGCGGTTGACCACAGAATTATTATTATTATGTAATTTTACCGTTTAAGGCCTGCAGGCGTTGCTCCCCCCCCCCCCAAAAAAAAGACTTAAAAAACAAGCAAACAAACAACAGTACAAGGCTTCATACAGAGAATGTTTCAACGACCGTCAGAGTTCACATGTGTTTTATCATAGAGGTATCATACGGATAATAGCTCTATGCTTTATCTGCTTTCATCACAGTTAAGGTTGTGACTGTTTGCCAACTTTTCACTTTCTTCGCTACCAAAACATGTGGCGTGCAACGTGACTGGTCTTGGATGATGACCGTTCACGTGTATCACCACGCTTGCTTTGTTCCGTAAACCCAGCAACAGTGAAGGTATTTCCAAGCATACTAGCATACAACATTTTAATGATAAAATTTTGATATACTGCGAAATATGAGAGTGCAAAGCAATAGTACAATTTATACAATGAGTATTACGCGTTGTTTAGTGGCTGGGAAAGGCATTTTCAATCTTAGAATCAAATCTTTGAAAGAGAGGTAATTGCAAATAGATCTGTGCATGGAAGTGGACCTCAAAGCACAAAATATTAGAAGATTACGAATGCAAAATAAAAAATGCTGAAAGTCACAAAAATCATACATGTACCTATAGGCCTACCTGTTTAAGGAATACTGTGCGTCAGTTATACCGAAACACCTGAACAATTCCGCTGGTAAACCTTTCGCCCTGCGCGGTTGTTTCACCTTCTGAGCCAGAACGTTGTTTGACCACAGTTTTCTTTCCTGGGGGACTGACAGATCTCGCATATGGGGGTCGTCACACTCCAGGGCCCACAAGCCGAACAGCTTATGTAAGGTATTTTTTTTGTTTGTATAACTTAAAGTAAGTGTGTCGATATGGACTGTTTCTTCCGTGCTATATTCTGGAACGTCTTGACAAGATCAATGCACATATAACCGTCTTGGGTGGTTTATGGGCAATTATACACTGCCCAATATATATAGTTTTCTGGGCATTTATAGCTTCCCATAATATCTGGCCAGATTTGCTAAGATGTACATTTCTGAAACCCATATATATTTCATATATATATATGCGCGCGTGTGTGTGTTCTGTCTGTTTCAATGCGGTCTCTTGCAAATCTGCCATAATGATAATAATAATAATAAAAAATATAATAATAATAATAATGATAATAATAATAATAATAATAATTTGGAAGAGTCAGCACACACACACACACACACACACACACACACACATATATATATATATATATATATATATATATATATATCTGCATCAATCTTGTTTTTTGCCAAAGACAAGGATCCCCGTGACTCCCAGAGAGCAGGGTGGCAACAAATGTCCCAAACCAAATACGCTGCCCAAAACAAAGGAAAAGCGCGCAAAGCCGCAGAACAATGCGCAATCAAGGCAACACATGGTTCGCGATGTGGACCAAAACCGCAGGTTTGGGCTAAAGATAACCAGGACAATATCTAACAATGGGTCTCAATTCAGGCCGCTTGACCACAAAACAAATAATTTGTTATGTCGGGGGGGGGGGGGGGTCCCTAGGCATAGAAATCCCTACTCAAGCACAAAGATGGCCTCACAATTTACTGGTTTGAATGATGGAAAGCAAACAACAAAACCAAATATTGTGGCTGCACCTAGGTGGCTGGCAACGTGGACTTGGCCGTAAAGGTCGGAAGTCGGCGGACATGCACGTGTATGCGCCCGAAAACACCACAGAGACGGGAAATGCAACTCAATTAAACACAAATCCAAATACTTTTCAATAGCGTATTGTAATATGCAAAATTTAGGCACATCTGAGCATAAACAGACGGGTTATCGTCTTGAAAGAGAGAAAAATGACCGTGTACTGTATGGTTGAACCTTTTCACCAACAAAGATTGTTTTTCACAGTATTTTCTTTCTTGCCTCCCTTTCCACTTAATTTTTGTGTTGGTTTTAACTCAGACACTGTATGTTCCAGAAACTTCAAATTGGCATCCCTGGAATGACACCTACGGAGAAATTTTGTATACCCTTCCAAATTTTCACCCAGTTTTATGCAAATTAGGGCCTTTATGAAATTTCAGTCGCTTCCGGCGTACTAAGTATTCAACATAAAGACCCAAATGCTACTTTTACTTATATGTTCTGTTGGGGCTCCACTTGCTTCGGACAGATCACTACAGTCGTATAATTTTGTTTTGTGCTGGTTATGGACATTTGAAACTTAAAATTGAAGATCTCCAAAACTATCGTAAGTAGAGGTGAAATTGCAACTTCAATTTGTATATTTGTGCTATGAGCGCATCCAGTGAACGGTGACGGGGAACTGGCAGATTTTAATTTATGTAAATTTCAGCCAATACGCAAAATTAAACTTTAAAATAAGGAAGAATATCTTAAAAACTATTATAGTCAAAGGTGCCTTTTCGGCTCCAATTTATATGTATGTGCTTTGGGTGTATTCAATAAAACATTGACTGAAAATTCAGATTTTGAGTGATGCTGATTTCAATTATCCAAAATTGAAGTATTAGAAAATGACGAGTACCCACAAAATTAATATTGATAGATTGAGGTGTCATGTCGAATTCGGTTCATAGTTTTTTGTTTCAGTAAGCATACCAAGGGAACCAGAAACAAGCGTTAGCAAATTTAAATCTATGATAACGGACATTTGAAAAAGTTTCATGTCTAATATCTTCAAAACATTCACATTAAATACAGTTGCAAAGCAAGGTTCAGTTCAAGGTTTGTGCTGTGGGGCACTTCCAATGAACATTTAACTAAGCCCATGCATTTAACCTATGCCTATAAGGTGAATCAGATAAAACTTACAAAGTGAGAACAATTTCAAAACTATTATAGTAAGAGCTGTCACCCCATCTCAGTTTGTGTGTACTAGAGACACATACAAAGAGGAGTAACCAAAAGTACCAGTATTCTAAAATACACACCTTTTGAAGACAGGAAGACCGATTTTCTCTCAAGAATTTTTTTTTCTTTTCTTCTTCTTTTTTTGGAAAACGATGACCTTTATTATGTTATCGTTTTAAATCACTTAATCGATTTTCACATATCTGCGTACGTCCAGTCACATGTCCGAAGCCCTGGGGTCCCAAGTTGCCCCAAGTGTCCCGAAAGGAAAATAGTTTTCCAATTGCATGCCTGATGTTAATGCTACCCTGCATGTATAAACCGCTGCCATGGTTAATATAAGTTATTTTTGGCGTCATTCTGCATTTAAAGTTGTCAATTTTATGTAAGAACACTTTATGATCAAAAGCTAGGATGCAAGCAGTAAAATAGTCTCACATCAAGGTTCTGCACAAGACAAGTTGGTACCATGTTCTCCCACCAGGTGTGGCTACTGTATCAACAGTACATCACTAGCTCCCACTAAATTAAAAACCCGCCGGTACTTTCGGACCTGCATCCGCTATCAGGGCAACCTTCTCTACTAAGCTCTCGTCTTGGACGCATTGGAGTGCTTGGCACTCAGCCTATTGCTGTCCCCCTTTCTTAGCCTCAGGGCGACTTTACTGTACGATACAACAGCACAATTCTGGGGCCTACAATTGGTAACTGTTTGTCGTTGTATTTACATTTTCAGGTAATGCCCACTCTGGGAAAGTCCCACTGTATATTGCACATTACATTCATTCGACAAATTAACCTTCCCTTATTTCTAATTACACATATATTTTGGATACTACCTCTTCAAAATATCCAATCAGCTTGGCTGCCGTTTTGAAAATAGTAAACTCTGCACCCAATGGTTTGTGGGACGATAAGAAGTGGGACGATCTTCGGGGTAGAGATGAGAAGAGGGTTATAATACGTGAAACCAAAAGGTATATATTTTGCAAATGTTTCAGAGCATCAATAATGATATGATATATGCTTTGGTCGCAATTCTCTTTGATAACCAAAATCAAATGTATCAGTCGCATCAAAATACATTTTACGCAATACCTCTTTTAACGTCAGTTTAATTTGTTATCTGGGCACAGTCGGAGGCACTTGTCCTTCATAGAAAGCTACATGTACGGCCCAGTTGGTCCCAGGATTCTCAAACTAACGAGAAAACACTCACGGATTTTGCTGCGCTCGATGTTGTGTGCAGGTGTGACGTTGATAAATTTTACGGTTATTGGTGCTGGGAATGCAATGAAAAGTAAAGGAATTTAAGTACTCTCTCCGTCTGCGGAAAGCGTCGACTGTGTTTACATTCTCAAATATTGTTCATATTTTTCGTGAACGGAAACCCACAATTGGAATGAAAGGGGTCACTCGGGTGTGGCGGCATTGACATCATGTGTCCACTCCTTTTCGATATGGGGTCCTTGGTTGGTCGAACATTTGTGCCGTATATTGTGAGTCCTTTCCCAGGGACCAATTCATGAATACATGTATATCAGATTAGTGGAGTGTATCCAGACTGTGGTGACAGCAAGATGCCCCGATGTTGCTGTGTGCTGTCAAATCATTTGGGTCATACACCATAACTATGCAATCTAAACTGTACTTTATCTTCGCTGATTTTTATTTTCGCGATCCTGGAGCCTAATTTTGAAAGCAGGCGTTCAATTTCTGGTGCGTTAACAGATATATGTATATAACAGTCAACAACGCATGAAGAGTGCACACATTAAACAAAAAATAATACTCCTGCCATTATGTGCGCAACGCTTTTCCAAAATTCGTCAAAAGAAGCACCAAAAATAAATAACAAATAATAGTGGCTTATTATAGCCCCGGCAAAACTGACTTCCTTATTTACTTCCAAAAATGACCAGGAACACACACAAACTTAGTTGTTCACTAGGCGGTAATATTCTGCATCTTTAATTTTTAACGATTTTTTTCTATTGATGTACTTGCCGGTAAATGCACAGATTCTCATTGATTAAAATTCATTTCCGTGGGGACTCCACAAATAAGTCACAATTTTTACTTCTACAAAACCGTCAACCATATTCACGTCAAACTTGATGGGGATGTACTTATACTTTATACGGGTTTTTACCAATTTTGTTTAAATATATATATATATATGTATATGTTTTTGGTAAGAAATGTTTTTTTCATATATATTTCTTTTAACAAATGTTTTTTTTCTTTGATTGTTTGGCACTATCTTAAAAGATATGAACTGAAACCTTTCATCCAATTCCTTTGAAATTGCACAGGGACGCTTCCTGCAACCCCCAGACCCTAAATTCTTCACCACTTGCCACTGCGATAAAAAATAAAAAGAAATGAATGATTTTTTCTGTGTTAAAGCTCTTTTCGACGTCTCAAAAACCCTCCCTTAGATTCAAGCAAGCTTCTTCGCTAGGTGACGGCATTTTGCATCCCTGATTTTTAGCGATTTTTTTTCTTTCAATTTGAGTATAATATATCGGTTAATGCATACTTTCCCATTGATTACAAAACGCCCCCCCCCCCCAGCAAACGCCCAACAAGAGTCATTTCAAACTTGTTGGGGATGTACCTTGTGGGGGCCTTTACCAAGGTTGTCTAAATGGACCAATGATTTTCAGAATTTTTATGTTTTTTTTCTTTAAATCTTCGAAAAATTCTTCTTCGGAACCGTGTTGTCAATTCATTTGAAATTGCATTAGGACACTTCTGGAGAATTCTATATCTGAATTTGTTCATTGGTTGCGCTATGATTTTTTTTTAGCTTAGGTGATCTATATAATCTGAGCTTAGAGCATTGTCTGTCAATCCGTCTGTTCATCGTCCCTTTGACAATTTGCATTTTCAGTTTCTTCTGTAAAACCGTCGGCGACATTTACTTTAAACTTGGTGCCAATGTTCCTCTAGTGGGTCTCCACCAAGTTTGTCCAAATATTCACGTTTCTTTCATTTTTGTATATATACATATATATATATATATATATATATATATATATATATATATATATATATATATATATGTATATATATACACATATGTATTTTTTTTTTTTGGGGGGGGGGGTCAAATCTGAACATAAATCCATACACCATTAGTTATTAATTTGTTCAGCAGGTGGCGCCTCAATGTTTGGCTATGAACTTTAGCATGAATGAATGACTTTATTAACTGCACCATATACATACATGGTTTTCTGTCAGTCAAAACACATAAATATATACATGAATCACAATACGATACAATGCAATATAATATAATACAAAACAACACATCACATCACATCACAACACTAGACCACATTCCACCTCATTCTTCAGAAAAAGAAAAAAAAGAAAAAAAGAACACTCTCCACTACATCGCCGCCCTGCCGCCCTACAACGCGGTGCGGGGGGCTGGCCGGCGTTGGCCCCAAAGGGTCGCCTGCAGAACAAAAACTGCAAGTGGATGTTGGGGATATTTATGCTATTTAGAAAACATGTATCATCAAAATTGACCTTTAACTTTAGTCACTTGGTCGAAAAATGTCCCAGTATGTTTGATTATATCGGCATCTTCTAATTTCATAATAAAGATAAATTTTTCTGGGTTCGAAAAAGTCAAAAATGTTGGGAAAATTTCGGTTAGTTTGTCGAAAAAGGTAGTTTTCGCTATTTGCGACTCCTTCTCCAAAACAGTCATTCAGATTTTGCTGGTTGGGTGCAGGAATGCTCCTTGTGGAAGGGCAACAACTTTGCTCACTCTGTGATGTTACTATGGAGTACTGATTTTTATTGATTTTTTTCATTTTGTGTACTTGTCGGTAACTGCATATCCTGTTGTTTACTATGTAAACCAATAGGCACCTAATGCGTATTCGTATTTTGGACTTTTTCTCCACAACAGTCATCCAAATTCATTTCATGCTTGGTGGTAATGTTCTTCTAGTAGATTTCGACAAAGTTTGTTCAAGTGGTCACGCTCCAATTATTTTTGTAATCTTCATGATTATTATTTTTTATTTATTCATTTATTACTAATATTTTTGGGGGTCAAATTCTTAACATATCTATTATTCATGGAAGCTGCTACACGTTGTATTCCCAATAAAGATACTGAAGTTAGACCATCCGACTTACCATGGTACAATTCCCGTCTCCGGGCACTCAAGCGTCGTGTCAAAAGACAGTATGACAAGGCAAAGAGTCAAAATTTCGAACCTGCTTTATGGAATGCCTTTTGCCAATTACGTAATCATTATCAAGACCAACTGAAACTTGCTGAGGAAAATTATAATAATAAATTGCGCGCAGATTTAAATTGTTCCAGTCGATCGAGTAAATGTTGGTGGCGCACAGTGAAACAATTCATGAATAGAAACCAGTCACAATCCATACCTTCTCTTCTTCACAATAGTGAAAATATTCCAGACAGTTTGTCAAAAGCCGAAATATTTAATGCTTTCTTCCTTGAACAATCTAAAGTTGATTTCTCCTCTGCATCTTTACCTGAAATCACTGATCATCCAGAGTCTACCCTTGAGTCCATAACCATAACGGAAACAGAAGTTCTTGAAACACTCTTAAGTCTTGACACGAGCAAAGCTTCTGGTCCCGATGGAATAAGTGCAAAACTTCTTAAGGAAGCGGCACCTGCTATTTCTCCATCACTCACAAAATTGTTTAATCTTTCGCTGTTGACAAAGAAATTCCCTACAGCTTGGAAACAAGCAAACGTCTCTCCTCTTTATAAAAAAGGCCCTGATAATTTATGCAACAATTATAGGCCAGTGTCATTACTTAGTTGTACCGGAAAAGTATTTGAGAAAATAGTTTTTAAGTTTGTTTTCAATTTCTTTCGAGACAATATTGTTATATCTGCCCATCAATCTGGCTTTATGCCGGGAGATTGCACCATTAATCAGTTACTACTACTGTACCACGAATTATGTCTAGCTGTGGATCAGCAAAAAGAGGTTCGTGTTATCTTTCTGGACATCAGTAAGGCATTCGATAAAGTTTGGCATGCTGGTCTGCTCCATAAGCTAAGGAAAGCTGGTATTATGGGAGCTCTTTTTGAATGGTTTTCAGACTATTTGCATAACCGTCACCAACGGGTAGTCATCCAAGGCCAGTCGTCTAGTTGGGGTAAAGTCTGTGCAGGCGTTCCGCAAGGCTCAGTTTTAGGACCTTTGATGTTTCTTATTTACATCAATGACATTGTGGACATTGTTCGATCTAACATTAAAATGTTTGCTGATGATACCTCACTCTATCTAACTATTGATAATCCTGTCACTGCGGCTCAAACTATGAATATGGACCCATCTAAAATTGACCAGTGGTCCAAAGATTGGCTAGTCACATTCAATGCCTTGAAAACTGATTCTATGCTTATTTCCAGAAAAAGTAATCCACCTTCTCACCCCCCCCCCCCCCCAATTCTTTTCCAGGGTCATATTTTGCAAGATGTGGCTCATCATAAACATCTTGGAGTGACAATACGTTCTGATTTAAGATGGTCTGACCATATTACTGATATGTCAAACAAATCCTCCAAATTAATCAATATCATGAAGAGTTTGAAACTCACTCTAGATAGGAAAACACTGGAAACCATTTATACTTCTTTCATAAGGCCTATTCTGGAATATGGTAGTCAAGTATGGAGTGGCTGTACGGCCCAAGATGAAGAAAAACTAGAATGTATACAATTAAATGCTGCTCGTATTGTCACTGGAGCAATGCATGGGACCAGCACCGCTAAAATATATGAAGAAACTGGATGGTTAACTTTATCCAAACGCAGGGAAATCTCAAAATTGATTCTTATGTACAAATTGGTCCATAACCTTGTACCGGACGCACTATGCTCTATCCTTTCTACCGCTTCTCCTGATACAGGTAATTATTCCACACGCCAGCAATTTGATCTTCCTCATTTCCGAGCTCGGACCGACCTTTTTGACAAATCCTTCTTTCCTTCAACTGTTCGGTTATGGAATCAACTACCTCTAGAAATACGGAATTCTGACTCTATTCAAAAGTTTAAATCAAGTATAACTCAACCGGTGATCCGACCTATAAAGTTTGATGAATTGTATAACTTTGGTAATAGATTCCTAGCTGTTCAGCATACACGCCTCCGTTTGGATGCCAGTCACTTAAATTCACATCTCTTCAAGATTGGTGTTAAGAACACTGCGAAATGTTCATGTGGCTCACCTAACGAAGATACGTGGCATTATTTTTTTCATTGTTCTAAATACACAATTCCTCGGTCTAACCTACATACTGCTGTATCACAGTATGCTCCCTTTACATTACAAACAGTTCTTTATGGGTCCCCTAACTGTTCTTTTATTGAAAATATTGAAATATTTTAATCCGTTCATGACTTCATATCCGCCACTCAACGTTTCAACCCCTCTGGTGTTGGCTAATACATTTTTCTATTTTCGTTTTGTTTTTGCTATACGGTACAATCAATTTATCCCCGGTCCAAATTGCAGATAAAATGACATCCTTATACTACCAGTACAATACAACCTTATGCCCCACTGTATGTCTCGTCCGTGCTTGTCCTCTTCTCTCTGTTCCCGTGCGTCTTGTACGTCCTGTAGTGTCCTGTGATCGTCGTCTTCTGCGAGAGGGATTTATATAGGGCCACGCCCTCTTTCCCAAATGCATATAATTTTCATATGTATTATATTGTGTACTTTGTCAAAATAAAATACGTTTAAATCAACATATCTATTTAATCGAAACCTCTCACCCAATTGCTTCAAATTGAAACACAAACACTTCTGGGGAACTCTAGTTGTTGATTTGATCACCCGATGGCGTTGCAAATCTTTCCCAGTTTTAGCTCAGGTAACCAATATCACTTGAACGTATACCATAGTCCCAAGATCCGTTGTCCGTCTGTCGGTCGTCGTCCGTGATAAACAATTCACATTTTCGACTTCTTCTAAACCGTCAGCAAGATTCACTTCATTTTTTGTGGCAATGTTCCTCTAGTAGATCTCCACCAAGTTTGTTCAACTGGTTGCGGTCTTATGATTTTTGTATTTTTTTATGATTTTTTTGTTTTTGTTTTTTTGTTTTTGGCCGAACTTTGAAAAATCTTTTTCTCCGAAACCGCTCACCCGATTGCTTTGAAATCACACATGGACACTTTTGGGGACGCATTGCAGTTAATTTGCTCACCAAGTGGCGCTGTGAATTTTGTTCTAATTTTTGATGAATTTTTGTATGTTTTTGTAATTGTCGACTTCTTGTCCAAAAGCATGATTCAGATTTTGCTCAAATGCTGAAGGAATGTTACTTGTGGAAGGCCCACTAAAGTTTGCTCACCACGTGGTGTTACTATGGAATCCTGATTTTAAACGAATTTTTCATTTTTGGTACTTGTCGGTAAATACATACATCCCCACTGTTTACAATGTAAATCATAAGGCTTCTAATGGAAATCCACATTTTCGACTTCTCCCAAACCATCAGCCAGATTCACTTAACACTTGGTAGTAATGTTCCTCTAGTAAGTCTACACCAAGTTTGTCTAAATGGTCGCAGTTCTGCGATTTTGTATTTTTTATGATTTCTGGGTCCTTTTTTGGCTGAACCCTAAAAAATCTTCTTCTCCAAGACTGCTCAACCAATCGCTTCGAAATCACATCACGAATTTTTGTGTGCCTTCACTATTTTCGAATTCTTCTTCAAAACCATCACTCAGATTTTGATGAAATGCTGCAGGAATGTTTCTTGTGGAAGGCCCAAATATATTTGCTTGCTAAGTGGTGTCACTGGTGCTGCACAAAATTCACCTCAGCACAGGACCATCACAGTCCTGTGGTTGCAAATTTCGTAATTTTTCCCTTCTTTTTTTTATTGGGGAGGGACTGGGGGCCATTTCCCTAGGCACCGAATAGGCAAAGTCTTCTTGTTGCAAATATCAGGATTTTTTTCTTCCGTGGGGGTGGGGGGGTGGGGGGTGGGGGTTGGGGGTTGGGGGTTGGGGGTTGGGGGTTGGGGGTTGGGGTTGGGGTAGGGTTAGGGGTCGGGTGGAGGTGCTGCATAGAATTAACCTCCGCACAAGCCCGTCACAGTCATGTGGTTGCCAATTTCAGGGTTTTTTTTTACATTTTTTGGGTGGTGGTGGTGGTCTACGAAAAAATCGCCTGAGGATAGGACTGTCACAGTCCTGTTGGGGTAATTTCTGAATTTTTTTCCTTTTTATTGGGGTGGGGGGGTGGGGGGGGGGCGTTTGTTCGAAGAATTCGCCAAGGCACGGAACCGTCAAAGCCTTCTTGTTGCAAAAAGTCAAGATTTTTTTCAAAGGGGGGGGGCTTGATCTGCTTAAAATTTGCCTGAGCACAGGACCGCCAGGGTCCTCTTGTTACATATTTCAGAATTTTTGTTTCTTCAATATTTGTATGTCGAGGTGGGGACTTCTTGCTTAGGATTCGTGTAGGCACAGCACCGTCACAGTTATTTTGATGCAATTTTTTTCTTCCTTTTTTGTTGGAGAGGGGGCCTGGTTAGAATTTTATTGAGTACAGGACCGCCACAGTCCTCTTGTTGCGAATTTTAGGAATAATTATTTTCCTTTTTTGTTGGGGGGGGGGGGGGGGGGGAGAGGTTCTGCATAAAACTTGCCTCAGCACAGAACCGGTCACAGTCCTCTTATTAAAATTTTTTTTTTTTTGTAATCTTGGTGTTTTAGGGGAGGGGGGTGGGCTGGGCAGAACTAGCATGCAGAGGAATGTCACAGTCCTCCTATTTTAAATTTCAGGATTTTTCTTCCCTTTAATAGGGGGTGGGTGGGTGTCTTTCTACGTGATATTGCCCTAGGCACAGGACCGTCACAGTCCTCTTAATGGATGCAAATTTCAGAATTTTTTACCTTTTTGTTTAGTGGGGGGGGGGGGGGATGAGTCTGCCTAGAATTCGCTTGAGCACACATCACTGTCGTCTTGTTGCAAATTTTAGGATTATTTTTAATATGATCTTTGGTTTTATAAAGGGGAGGGAGAGTGTCTGCTTAGAACTGGCCTGAACAAAGTACTGTCATATGCCCCTTGTCGCAAATTCCGGATTTTTTTCCCGTGCTTTTTATGAGGAGGACGACGGGTGTTTCTACGTAGAATTCCCTGAGCACATGACCGTCATAGTCCAATATTGCAAATTTCATGATATTGTTAATTCTTTTTTTGGGTGGTGTTGGTGGTGGTGGTTCTGCACAGGATTTACCTGAGCATAGGACCGTCACAGTCCTCTTTTTGCAAATTTCAAGATATGCTTTGGTTTTGTTTTGCGGGAGGGGGAAGGGGGTCCTGCGTATAATTTGTCTCAGGACAGGAGTGTCACAGTCCTCTTGTTCAAATTTGCAAATAACCTTTTTTTTTGCTTTTTTTTTTTCCTGTGGGAAGGGGTTGGGGGGAGAATTCACCTAAGCACAGGACCGTCAATGTCCTCTTGATGCAGATTACATGATTTTTTTCTTTTTCTTTTTTTGGGGGGGGGGGGGGCGGGTCTCCAGAGAAATAGCTTGGGTACAAGACCATCACAGTACTCCTGATGCAAATTTCAGAGTGGGAGGTCTACGAAGAAGTCGCCGAAGCACAGAACCCTCGGAATCCTCTTGTTGCAAATTTCAAAATTTTGTCCCCCCCCCCCCCCCCGAACCAACACAGTCATTTTAATGCAAATATCAGGATTGTTTTTCGTGCTTTATTTGGGAGGGGTGGGTGGGATTGTTCTACATAGATTTCAACTGAGCACAGGACCGTCACAGTCCTCATGTTGCAAATTACAGGATTTCTTTCAGGCTTTCGTTTGGGGACTGGGGTCTGCACAGAACTCGCCGTAGCATATTCACACTGTGGACTTTACAAAACCGAAAGCCAGATTCACTTACTACTTGCTGGCAATGTACCTCTAGGGGGTCCCTACCAATTGTGTTCAAGTGGTCACGCACCAATGATGTTTCCTTTTTTTTGTCCTTTTTTGGGTTACCTATTAAAAAATCCTCTTCTACAAATGCGCCCACCTAATTACTTTGAAATTGCGCAAGGACAATCCTGGGGACACCTAGTTGTTAGTGTGTTCACCAGTTGGTGCTGTGATTTTGTTGTTTTCTATGATTTTTTGTGTGTTTTTGCTATTTTAAAGTTTTTCTCCAAAGAAGTGTTATTTTTGCTGAGAGATCACAGATATGTTCCTTGCAAAAGGCTCAAACAAGATTCTTCACCAAATGGTGTAACTGTGAATTCCTGATCCTTTTATTTGTAAATGCGTATATGGCAATCAACTTTTTGCTAACTCACCAAATATGATATATTTGCTTATATCTTCGTAATGGTACATCTTAGGCCCATGGTAGTTATTAAACATTGATAGGAAAACACCTATCTATAAGGATTTTAATGGTGATGTTATTTTTGACCTTGAGTGACCTTGTGAGGTCGAATTAGGGTCAACGGACATATTACCTTCTATCCTGTCAGTGACTGCTAGATCTGTGGTTACTATTTAACATGAATCGTTGGTGATGTTAATTTTAATTTTGAATGACATTGAAAGGTCAAACTAAAGGTCAAATTGAAACATTGGTTTGCATCTTGGAAATGATGGATCCCAGACGCATGGTTATTATTAAATGTTAATAGTAAAAGATCCATTTTTTTTCCTTGGCTTTGTCAATTTAGATCTTAAGTGACCTTAAACGGCTAAACGTAAGGTTAGGTTGACATATTGGCTTATATCTCGGGAATGGTGTGTCATAGATACATGGCAACTAATAGACATTACTAGTTAAACACCTATGGGACTTCTTTTGGTGTGGTTAATTTTGACCTTGAGTGACCTTGAAAGTCAAACTTAAATATGGCTTATAGCTTGCTAATATTGGATCTTTTAGTTACTCATTCAACAACTATAACCTAGCATGGCCCAGGGCAATCCAGACTGAGAGGTCTAGCCTAGGTCCAGGCTTTGGTCTAGTCTAGCCTAGCCTCAGCCAAAGCATAAGCCCAAGCCAAAGCTTAAACCCAAGCCTAAGCCCAAGTGCGAGCCCAAGCCTAAGCATAGCCTTATCAAGCCTAGCCTTGCCTAGGCTAAGCGTAAGTCAAGCTCAAGCTTAGTTACCGGACAACAGAATCAGTTCCTGATCCTCTAGTGAAAGAATTTGTGTGTGTTTTGATTTTCTTGACTTTTCCTCCTAAACACTATGTTTGATAATCTTCAGACTTATAATAAATGTACATGGACCTGGTCTGTACACGATGCTGCTTCCATTTCCTTACTTTTAACCAATTATTCAAATTCGTAAAAATTCAGTACGGGGACAAATTCATATTATGGCAACAGTGATGATGGTCTGAAACAAAGGTGACCTTGATTTCATTCTGAAATTCACAGGACCATACCAGTCTGTGCATGTAAGGCCAGTTGAAGGCAGGATTGGTACTTGTCAGTTAATGTATACATCTCTATTGATTACCATGCAAGTCAATAGGGATTGCCATGGTAATTAACAATCTGGATTTCTTCACGACTGTCAACCAGATTCACTTCGAACTTGGTGGGGATGTACCTAGTTGTCGAAATGGTAATTCTTCAGTAAGTCTCTGACTTTTATGACCTTTTTCTTCTTCACTATGCTCTTGATTCGTTTTGTTTTGTTTTTCGTGTTTGATAAAATGTTAAAAAATCTCCACACCCGTTTGAACATGTAATGAAAGTTGGATCCTCTCTGAACTTATTGCAAATGTACCTGCACTTAATTTCCAGCACATTTTCCATAACTTGTTTGTTTGTTTGTTTTTTGTTTTTTTTGTTTTTGTTTTTTGTTTTGTGTGTGTGTGTGTGTGTGTGTGTGTGTGTGTATGTGTGTGTGTGTATGTGTGTGTGTGTGTGTGTGTGTGTGTGTGTGTGTGTGTGTGTGTTTAAACAAATCATCAAAACGCAGAAAAAAATAGCATAGGAAATTGCCAAGAAATTACATATGAACACCTCTGGAGTTCCAAAAAAGTTAATTTTATCAACAGGTGGTGTTGCAATTTCTTTAAAAAAGTTAATTCTTGTGTGTTTTCGCTATTTTAATTTTCATACTCTAAAATAATACTCAGATGGTTCAGATTGAACAAATGTAGCCTATGGGAGGGTTGAACAAAGTGTTTTACTACGCGGTGATACTCTGGCATGGATCCTCAATTTTTAACAAATTTTATATTTCTGGGAATTATCGGTTAATGCGTACATTCCATTTGATTGCTATGCAAGTCGTTTGGAATTGCAAAGGGAATTCACAGTCGGTGCATATAAGGTCATCTGAGCACAGGACAGTCGCAGTCCTCCTGTTCATTTATGTCTGCACTTATAGTAAGTTTTTAGTGTTTAAAGTTACTAAAGGTTTATGTGAAAAGCCTCTACAAAGATACATTTCTAATCTTTATATCTAATTATATGATACATTCACCATGTTATGTACATTTAGTCAGGAAAAGACATTGTTCATAGCAAGAAGACAGGAAGTGAAGCCAATGTGCTTCGCAATAAACACGTAATCGCAAATCAATTTGTATGTGTCCATGAAAACGTTGTGATGATAACAGACCACATTACATGTACTTCTGCTGGTCATATCGAATAAATATATAGATCACATGACATACGAATATCACATAGAAACATGAATTGTGTTTTCTTTATTAAATGTTCATGTGCTGTCCAAAATGCTTTAATCTAGAGGCCTTCGTAACGTTAAGTCAGTCAAGCTGCCGTGCTAATGTATAGAGCGGCGGTCGGAGGGAGGGGGAGGGCAGGGAGGGCAGAGAGGGCAATACCTGGAACATCTTTACGCGTAATGGGGGAGGGTAGGCCTGCAACCACCATGTCGTCCGACGGAGCTCCTACGAGCGCCATCTGGCGACGTAGTGGCTCTCGGCCCACCCTCCTCAATCTTAGTAGCACGAATGATTGGCTGCACAGATGAATACACAATACTTTATTACAGATAAGGCCCCACGTGGGCCATTGCACGCATAGATGTTCCAGGTTCATCCTCTCTACCCCTATCCTGCCCCCCCGCCCTCCTATATTAGGACGAATGCCTGACTGATCGAACGTTACGAGCGCCCGTGCTCTTAACCTTTCTAAATTTCACGAACACGTTTGCCTTGAAACGGTATGATGGCGCCCAACATGTTATAGTGGTGACAGAATGAGCAACTTCTCGAAGCAAATCTTTCATTGGTCATATATCCTGCGGTCGAACGACAAATCCAAAGTGATGGTAATTTTTCCAACTGCCAATCCACTGGTATCAACACGTCTGACATTTAAATAAATGTTGTACTTTATTTAAAGATTGGCTCGTTTAAACACATACGACATCAGGCAAAATTGTGTTATCAACAGTTTACGGAGTCAACAACAACAGGTGGAAAATTATGCTCCTTCCGTCTTACGAAGAAACTATAAATAGCGAAATACTAAGGTCATTACACTTTCACCTGTCTTGACCTCAGGAAGAATAGTATATCCCTCAAAAGTACCTATTAATGAAACGTTGACTGAATTTAAAATGGACCACAATTTATACCTAAATCGTAGAACGATTTTTATTTTTTTCCATTACTGAAAAATAATTGCGGCCAAAAACCATGATGGACACAGTTCTGCATTTCTCACTATGTCATGTTTTTTCATTGTCTTCAATAATGTGTAAAATCATCAACTGACAAACTCCTTGAGAAAAGAGCAACAGGAAGTAAAGCCCATCTACACGACTGCAACTGTATTAATCTAGTATTCTACACTTGTCTAGATATATGAACCAAGGGGTTGTTATCTTGTTTTGAGGATTGACGACATTTGACGTGGTTTTATAGGAACCATTTTTAGACGGATCGTCATTAAATACTTTAAGGACAAATCATCCGTTTAAGATTTTTACGGCTTCTTCATTGAAAAGAAAACAGAACAAATAACTACCATGTCCAAGCCTGGAAACTCTCTACCGGTGTGTCCAATTGCATGCCGCATTGCATTGAACCTAATCTCTCTGCCGTTTGCACATTCAGTTAGTTCTGAAAAAAAAAATGATATCTTTCTTTCAAGCAAAATTTGTGCAGTCTGCCTTTCGCTTTGAACTTTTATAATGACAACTGTAACAATCTATACTGAGTTCAGCTAGCATGCACTTGGTTGGTGACACGTTAACTCCGCAAAGGATTTGCGGTTTGGTGTTGGTCTGTCAGGGTGCCTGCCAATCTGAAATTTGAAATTTTAGTTTCACATTTTGACTTGTCTCGAGTTTTTGTAGGTGTAGACCTATTTCAGATATGCTCCAGATTTGATAATTGAACTTTGTATAATGGTTTTCACATCAACACTAACTTGGATATTAATATTTTGATTTAATTTAGTGCATGATTGTTGCATTGACAATTTTGATGGTTTTTGTTTGTATGTTTGAGGACTAACACATCTGCAACCACATATCAAATATAAATTATGAACAACGACTAATTTTAGCCGCAGACTGGTCTCTCGTATTCATGTGTGTATGTGTTATAAGTCGCTGGCTAAGTTTATACGTTTAGGTCAACTTTGACACTATGAGTTCCATGATTATGGCTGGTCTGCCATGCGGCACAGGTTCTCCTTTGACAGTGTTCTCGCTAACCTTCCTGTATTACTGGCGGGCCCGTCAGAGACAATGCCTCCACTGGTTTCTCAGCCTGCGTCGCGTTCTCGCAAGAATGTTCCAGTAGCCTGTCTGACCGCTTCAGACTCTCAAAGACAGTGCTCGTAGTCCTCTATCTTATTACCGAAGCTCTCACAGGCGGTGCACTCAGTACCCGGTTTTACTGCTTGAGGTTCTCATAGACCCTTGTTTCGGTGGTTGTCAGTGGCTGATTCAGATTAGTCTGGTTTATTGCTGCTATGTTGTAATAGGTATTGTCAGTCGTGTCACTTACTTGCTTGTCTGTGGAATAGTCCTCTGCGGTTTTCCGTGATTTTGATCCTGAAGACTTTAAAGATGATCTGTTAATCTTAGGCACTTGGTATTGGCTTGCTTGCTGATGATTTACCGGTGCATCTGTATGCACTCCCTGCGACATATATTCGTTTCCTGCTGTGGATTCCTCAGATCGGTTGTGACGCTGCGTTTGAAGATTACTTGATGTACCTTTGGTTGGCATTTCGTTCTTCAGCTCAGGTGGTGTGAATGGTTCATTGCTACCGTCGCTCACAATGTTAACTGCTCTGTCAAACGCATCCTCCATATTACAGGTTTTGGTCCTCTTCACATCTCGAAATTTTCTGGCCCTATGAACAAACAAATGAGAACAAAAAAGAAGAAAAATCCACCAAAAATACGATACATCGGGGCAGAAATATAAATATTCACGATGCAATGAAATAAGTTAGGATATACAGTAGGTCTGCACTTCATACATCAAAACAGGTTTTGCACTAAAGTTTAAACACAACCAGATTGTAATCACTTTGGCTGTCAAAAATATAGAAAAGATCAGAATTATGGCACTTTGACCAAAATTATAAAGTTCTTACGTTAAAAGAAAAACGCCCGCTCATGCACAAGCCCTATAGCCTTCACTAAGTTTGCATCGCAGTTTTTGCATTAAATAGAATTTGATGATAAAGCTATAGTTGGCCATAATCTCAGGCCTAAGGCCAAACATTGTTTAGTAAGATTTACTAAAACTGACTGTTATTGTTACAAGAACAAGGCCTACACAATTTATAGTGGCATGAGGAAAGTGGAGAATTCTAGACTTACTATGTACTATTAGGCTGTGCGTTGTACTCTTGCAAAAACAAACAAAACAAAAAAAAACAAAAACAAAAAAACAACAACTCAGTTTTCTCCAAATTAACAGTACCGCATTGAATTATCAGCGCTTTATTATTTTGCTTTGTTTTGTTCCGTTTTGTTTGTTTCTTTTCTTTGTTCTCACGTAAGTAGAAACTCTTTACCTTATAAAGTACGTAAAGGTACAGGCTCCCCCAATTATAATTGTGAGCGCCACCAGCAATATGAGTGTAGTAATCAGACCTGGAAAGGCATAGAATGTTTAATTTCTTAGATCCGTTTCCTCTCAGTTCGATACGAGATTGACCCCAAACCCCATCCGCGTGCCAGTCAATGCCGTAATACATTCATGTGCTTCCGAAAATTAAAATGAGAGTGACGTCAGTCGCTAAAACGTGCCAATCTACACACGCTTAAATCGTATAAAGCTTTAATGCTTATCAGTATGTGACAAGGTGGTGATGCTCATGTTTAACGAGAATGAAGCAGGTGTTCCAAAGGTACAACGCAAATGAAAGGTGCTTACTTCTGTGTATCAACGAGCAAGGTGACTTGTGTGATCAATAATGCCTGAACACGGGCAACAAGTCTGCTCAAGTTAAGAGACTACCCCTGCCAGTTGCACACAAAAAATCTAACAGGCAAAATCTGTGTCGCCAATATAGCCGAGTATATATTTAAACATATGAACCACAATTCAAACACGAAGTTATTTGATATTTGTAATATGGCGAAACTATTTTTTATTTAAATAGTGAAGTGACATCTCTCTCTCTCTTTCTCTCTGTATGTATGTATGTATGTATGTATGTATGTATGTATGTATGTATGTATGTATGTATGTGTATGTATCTGCCTGTCTGTCTATCTATCTATCTATATCTATCTATCTATCTATCTATCTATCTATCTATCTATCTATCTATCTATCTATCTATCTATCTATCTATCTATCTATCTATCTATCTACATACATACATATATGTATATATATGTATGTATATGTATATATATATATATATGTATATATATATATATATATATATATATATATATATATGTATATATGTTTCTTGTTTTTATCAAAATATATCGCAAGTGGAACATTGTTAATAAAAATGGGTTGGAACAGTTCATTCCCTCTACCAAACGAGTCAGATCAGATGGATATGCATGGTTATATAAAAAAATGCAATTCTTAGCCATTTTCTAACTACATGAAACAGATTCTCAAAATCTACCTGTCTCCGTGCCATAAATGGGATATTTGTCTATTTTACTGGGCAGGAAGACATCCGATCCTAGGAACAAAATGCACACATTTTAGTCCTAATGGAGAAACAATTGTATTGTAACATATCAACTGTAAGGCAAGGCATAGCAGAAACATATTTGTTTCAGACGGAAATATTTAATTTAAACCAGACATTAAATGTGCACATTTGCAAAACCAAAATCGCACAATAAATGTAATCCTTACTTCTCATGATTAAAAAAAAAGAGTGATCTGTGCGATTACCTGTAATAATCGCTGTGCTATGTACCGTGGGGCCATGTGCTGGAACAGATGGTTTTACGGGTGATATAGTCGTGGCTATATCTGTAATAAACAGAAAAATAAAATAATTTATTTACATATGTACATTTTGGAACTGTATAAAGTTAAAGCAGAAAATCAGTTTGTACACTTATAATAGCTATCAAAAAAGTTCTTGTGAGCACGTATTTGATGCAAAATTACTAGAGCACTTGTGGGGGGCAAATATTTTGGACAACCTAATTGTGATTGAATGTGTAAAATTAACTGCAAATGTACGTTTTGTTTTTAGTATAAATGTACTTATTTTCACTGGATTGCCATTTTGTTTTTAGTATAAATGGTCTTATTTTCACTGGATTGCCAAATAGTACAGTAAAGTCGACTAATCTGGGGGTTCTTCCGACACGGAGACACCAAATATGATATATTACACGCACAGAGCACGACAAAAATATAACTATGAGTTTAAGATAACTATTATATAATTTGACCGAGCACTATACTTCAAGCTTAGATTGTAACATTATGTAGACGCACATTTACCTTTAGCAAATGCTTACAGCATACATACACAGAGGGAACTTTCTGTAATGAATACTCTGTGTGTGTAAGTGCAACCCCATGGAAACCATGCAAGGCAGCCACAGTGAATTGATTTGTACACTCCGATCAGAGATCCATAATTCCATTTAAAACATATTAACATGGAATATACATGTACTCGGTTACGAGATGAGTCGCCTCGTTTCACCAATAACGTTTTGTAATGCTCCAAAGATTTTTAGGGTGTACCACATGTATACATCAATATGTAACGCCAGTAAGCGTCTGTAGATAAACATGTAAATTCTACTAACTACAATCTTGGGAGTAGCTGTCGCATTAAACGTTTCACATGTTCTATAGGTTAGGCTTAAACTTACATTTAACACACACAAAGGGAAGATAATCGCTGCAGTTGGCATATTCCTGACTCCCAGAGGTGATACGTAGAGCTATGCAATTTTGAGTTGCATTTCCAGACGCAGCGTCTCCTTAAAAAAAAGTAGAGTCCAATGGAACATGGCCCGTTGCGTGTCCACTAATCATGTAACATATGAATCAATATATACAGATTCTCGTCAAATAGTAAGTAATATATACGTGTCATCAATTTTACACGTTTGCGCCAGTAGGTGCCACCCATATATACTAGTGTCGAAGTGGGCAAGGTAAACAAAACAACAAACCATGTAAGAGTCCTCTGAGAGGGGATGAATCACTCCGTTATCCACGGACAAGACTGGAGGAAGTGGCCTTAAGGAGGGAGTGGGCTTACCGTGGAACACAACATAACAATAATGAATACAACTATAACTGTCAGAAGGTGGTTGTAACGGAAAATTGGCTTCTTTGTGGCGAGATCTTTACACGGATATTCTGACGTAATTTCATTTAACATCAGACGTATGGTCTCATGGCATAATGTTGCTACCGCTGCTGCATAATTTCGCTGATGGCACAAAACCGTGAAAATAAAGACACGGGGAAATAGTACTTAAACATTGTTTGGATAGGAATTATGTCCAAAATAATGAAATTAAAGCTATAGTGAAATGTCAAAAATACAAAGACCGTGAAAATTTATACACGTGAAAATAAAACAATTTAGAGTATATACCTAATTTTGGTCAAAGTGCAGCTGTATATCATAAGACATACAGCATAAAGAGTGTTTTTAACTGATATAATTTAGCCAGTAGGTTACATTGATTTAAAAAATAGACAGGATAATGCTACATGATTAAGGAAAGGATTAGAAAACAAAATGGCTGCTTTTAACTAAGTAATTTTGTACTGCATCAGATATCTGTATGTTGAAAATATCTGGTAGTTGTTTGCTGCCAAAGAGGAAAACATGAATGAGTCTTTCTCTAGCAATATGGATTATCTAGTTAGGGTGAGCACCCGGAGCTAAGAGAGATATTGTCTTGTCAAAGATAGTCTTTCTATGGAAGGCATATTTGGGACAAAAAAGAAAGAGACGAACAACATCTTCCGTCGGGAAAGAACAGGAGCAAAAGCAGGACCTTCCTCTTCGAAGAGCCTCACTTCACAGGAGAGGTCGTCAACAAGATCATGTACACCGGAAAAAGAAGTGGACCCGCTATGGATCCCTGGGGTACACCAGCTTTAATAGGCAACCGAGAGGACGCTTGGCCATGAATAACCACTCGTTGAAATCGATATGAAAGAAAACTTTCGACTCATGAAACAATACTGACAGGGATACGTGGCTGATGTAGTTTAAATTAGAGACCAGCATGCCAAACCCTGTCGCAAGCCTTAGAGATGCCCAGAAAGACCATACGAGCTTCTTTAGATTGTTCTACGCCCTTATAGACATTGTGAACAATATGTACTAGTTGGTTTATTGTAGAGTCGTCCGCCTTGAACTCAAAGTTTTTGGATGTAAGTAGATTGTGGTCAAATAGGTATTCATAAAGGGCATTTAAGACCAGTTGTTCAAAGACTTTGGAGACCTTGCAAAATGAGGATATAGAGCGATAGTTACTTTAATCTGATTGTTGGCTTTCTCAAACACGGGACATGTATTTGCTTTCTTCCAGGAGCCAGGGAAATAGGAAAGTCGGAAGGAGAGGTTGAAGATTTCAGTGAGAAATACACAGATTGAATCAGCCGTATTTTTAAGTAAAATATTTCCTATGTTATCCAGACCAGACGCAGAGGAAAGCTGAAAGGATGAGAGCATTTTCCTTACATTTTCTTCATCAAAGTTAAGTCAATATCAGGAGCAGTTCTGCGTTGGCGTGCAAAGTATTTATTTAAAAAATCGCAATTTCGGTAACACAGGACACAATTTTATCAGCTTCGATGAGTGGAGGAATGTCTTTGTGAGCTGTGCATCCCATAATAGGGTTCGAGAGACTCCACCATCGCGTATGAATGGTATCCTTGTTGTCGAGTTGGCTGCATAGTTTGTAAACTATGAGCGAATAGATTGTGTTATTAAACTGACAACTCGATCACAACACTTTTTGTACAGTTGATAAAATCTATCAATCTGCGTGTAAGTGTCATTGGTACGGGCACGTGGACTACGATATACTCTCTTGAAGCGTTTCCATGCTTGGTTTCTTTGGCGAATATGCTTCCTAATTACTGACGTTATTCATGGTTTGCCTCTAGGCCAAATCGTGACTTCCCTGAAAGGGTTGAAATCTTTTGCAGTTGATAAAAATAAGTCGGAACAGAATGAAACGATATCGTTGACCGTATCGAAAACTTCTCGGCTAGTGTCCCAGGGGGCGGAAGAAAGGGCAGTATTATGATCATAAAAATTAGCGTACTTGAAGTTCCATACTGGCCTTTTGAAAGATTTATGCTTATGGCGAGAGAGAGAAAAAAAAAGAGCAGTATACCACAGAATGGTCGGAGTTAGAAATGGGGGGCAAGAATACCGCTATCTAAGACTGGACCAGTTGAATCGGTGATAAGTAGATCCAATAAGCTGTTTGAAGTATTTATTGGCTCTGGTAGGCTCATTAATAACATGAAAAAGGTTGTGTTGAGATGCCAGGTTTACAAGATATAAACCAAGTTCAATTTCGGAATGTGTAGAGTTCCAGTCCTCACAGCTGTCATTATAGTCACCAGAGACAATAAGGATAAACAAATTGGATTCAATAACTGCCGCCACAAAAATGGCAAAAGATTAGAGGAAGGCGTCGCGTACCTCAGCAGACTGGCCAGGTGGCCGGCAGTAATTTCCCATGAATACTTTACCACGCAATGTGAATATCTGTATTCAAATAATTTTCTGTTCCAGCTTTCAACGTCAAAACGTCCAAAACAAGGAAGTGACGATTTTACAAAAAGTCGCCACCCTGCCACCTCTACCTGTAAGGCGGTCTCTACGAAAGGGCGGTTGGAAGTTATCAATAAGCAGAAGTTGGTAAGGGTAGCTCTCATCAAGCCGTGTTGCAGATATAGAGATTACATCAAGTTTTTTCAGATTGGGATAGAAGTTGAATTTCATCGAATTGATCGGCCCTTTTTATGCTACGAATACTTGAGTAACAAAATTTGAACTGGTTTTGAGAAGATGTATCAGGACCGGGATTCGGGTGGACATCAATAAACAGAGAAAAGACATGAGAAATTAATGAAAGGATGTGTTACAAACTGAGGAATCATTAGAAAAGGATGTTTACAAGTGAGTGTGTTATGAGACAAAAGGAGATAGTTGTTTGATTGTCAACTGTGAAATCCGATTTTAGAAAGACAGTGAAATCCGATTGCAGGGAGATTGTACAACAAGTCGATTTGCCGAAAAAAAACCCCTAGTTATTCTATACTGATCAAGACTAGTACACATTGATGATAAGGAGAAAAATGAAAGTTCGTTGGCATAGGGATACTTATGTGAGGGTAGTACAAGAAATATAGCAATACCCTTAGGGTCAAACATTTTAAATCTATGAAAATGACTTCCACAGGTAAAGAACTACTGTCACTGACTGGGTGGATTGTATGCACATAGATAATGCGCATAAACCAGTGAGTAGAGGAAACTGACTTGCTGACAGATACCAAATGATGCAATATAGTAACATGACATAGGTGTAGTTTCATTATTTATATTTACGTAATGTGGGCTACATTTTTAAGTAGGCCTATTGACAAAGGAGCATCATATTGGCTTTATTCCGTAATACATCAGCTTGGGATGTTTGTGTTGTAAATGCAAACATGGTGCCGCCAGTTAGCAGAATGACTTGTCCGGGGATTAATGGCACCGAAACAAGTCTTGCGCTGGTTCCCCGCTGATGGCCCGATTTTATAAAGTCTAATAATGCTAAAAACTTTCTGCTAAATTTCAAATTTTATGAATATGATTTGTTCCTTTTATAAATTAATTTTCTATTATGATTTAGAACTATGCAGTTTTTCAGTGAATGGTACGGAATAGGACTTTGCTCTTAGAATATCGGACTTGATAGTGTTCAAACGGTACATGGGCTTACAGAATTAGGTTTGTAAAGTTTCTCTTTGTATTAAATAGAACAATGATAGTATTTGAAGGGATACATGTACAATTCATGGCAGCTTGATAATAAAATGATACGGAACACAAAACTGAAAGGGACTGTAACAAATACGTAGAACAGAAACATAGTCGACAAATTAGACTCAATGTCAGTAACAAAAGTACTTGCACAGGCAACTTTGTGAAAAAAGGAGTGGTAATAAATCTGGAGTATATCGAAAGCCAAAGACACCAGCATAAATGCCTCACGGATAGGTTTTGTACGCTTGTAACTAGGACGTGTACTTAGTTTCCAGGTCATTTGGTAGTCATGATAATGTCGACACGAAAAGAGTAAAAACACATGGTGCATTGAAAAAAATATAGAACATGCCCGTTGGAAAACAGTATTTGAAGCCTGTGACTTGGCACTAGAAAATGATCAAACATTGAACTTACAAAGTACAATAAGTACATTATGTTATAAATAGAAACATATACTTGTCAAAACGTGATATGTAGAACCGGACACAGAGTAAACATACAAGATTACATGGCAAATCCATGGCAAGTATCAATGAAAATTGACACAAATGTACTAGATAGCGATAAAAATTAAAAAAGCAACAAAGTTGCTAGAGCCACGTAATAAACATTTAGTGGCATCCAGATTGTACTTCAGCAATACCTATTATATGCTTAGTCTCAGACCTCTTATCCCTCAGTGTCTTACTTTCTTAGATCATCCAGTTCGCTTATTCATGGTTCACTCCCCACGCGCACATACAATCGCCCATCGCGTGACCAGCAAGAGTGGATTTTTTTCTCTCCATCGCTGCCGAGCCATGAGCAGGATGTTTGCGTGGTTTTTGTTTTTGTTTTTTTTTTTGTTTGTTTTTTTTTTTTTTGTTTGTTTGTTTTTTTTTTTTTTCAGTTAGGTGCATTAAGTTATGGTGGTATCGCGGTACGGGACCTGACAACACTGGGAAGTATTCATAAGTAGGTCTGGTCGTGCGCTGCCCCCTATCCTACAACAAGGAACTTGACAGGAAGTAGGGCACGTTTATGTATTTAGCAGGGCAAAATGTGTTTTTGTAACAAAACTAGTAATTTAAGACAGGGATAGCCTGCGTAAAGTCCGTTAAATACTTCACGTGGTTCAAAACACAAAAAGTTGCTTATTATATTCAGAACGGTCCATTTGTTTGGCAGAAAATGTGCAATTATCAGATCTTTCAGTAACAAAATTGACACAAGAGCCCTCATCATGGTGGAGGCATAGTTCTGTTGCCTAGGAGCATAATTAGCAAGAAGAGTTCCGCAATGATTATGAATTCCCCCTCTTCTTGCTTCTCACCGGTTTTCCACTCATCACACGGGTCAGTTGGACAACCACAGTGCGGAATCCTGTGTCGCTGTTTTTTAAGGTGACCGTGGACTGTGGATTACATAACCGCTACATATTCGCAAACTGACCTTCTCTTAGTTTGTTGTCAGTTAGGCAAGGGGACTGTCAACATCGCCATATTCATGAGTTCTCGGAATGACAGATTGTATCATTGTTCTACATGTACCTCTTGTAAATAGACCTGCTCCAATGTATATATACCTGATTTCTTTTTCTTAATAATGACGCTGGAGGCCATATGTTCTGCATTGTATATGAAACGTGTATAATGTACATGTTCTCACGCTTTCTAGAGTTTTGTCCCAATGAGTGGTTTTATCTCTAGTTTTGGCGCGGAGGACATGAATTATTACTTGTACTATTATAGTTACTATACTTATTTCAACATACGAAGATTATTTGATTGATAATAAGGATGCCTGATTATTTGTGTATATCTTGGACGCATCATGGAATTTCCCCGGTTCCGTTGGTGCCCCCGCTGTAAAGGAGAAGTTTTCCTAATAAATTATTATCATCTTGCTGCAATATCTTAAAACCACAAAAGAGCTGACATCGCATTGTTTGATATATGACGTCAGTGCACACGTACGTCGAAGCAGATTAAACTTACTTGGTTTTATCCAGATTCGCTCCATGTTGTTCATAGTTACTTTTTCTTTGATGGGCTCAATTTCTCTCCAGAGCACAATGTCCTTAGCTGTAGATCTACATACTTGTTGGGCATCCATGAAATTCATTTTTCGGCCGTAAATGTAATATTGGAATGGTAAAAATGTAACTGTGTCGCTTGGACCTGGAACATAGAAATCAGTCAGTTTTCATAACCGGGTAGTTTGCAATAGTTTATCAAGATATTTTCTTTTGTTGCATACTGTGAATACATTTATTTTCACGGGTTCTAATTGTGGCGGTTTTTGTATTTTTGACCTTGCCCTAAGACTTTAATTTCACTATTTTTGTTATAATCCTATTCATATCATATTAGTAAATCTTTTTCAATGGGTATTAATTTTAGCGGCTTTGGAGCACCAGCGAAATACGCGAAAATGAAAACTCGTGGAAAATAAATGAATTCACAGTAACAAGGATGCTTCATTGTTAGATGTTGTCGTTTCTTTTGTGACAATTATAAGCTCAGCTATACAGTTTCTGAAAAAAAAAACACATTCTAGATGTATGGATATGATGAACACTTATATTGTAGTTTTTACAATGGTAAGGTAACTAATACAGTCTAAATCAAGCAAGAACTATAATGCAAATGTTTGCAACATTGAGGTATCCTCCTTGTACATCTAGACTATTAATGATTATTACGATAATAATCCAATCTCTATATTCCATATTCATTTTAGTCACTGTGTCTAAACATAATTATCTTTATTAATCGCTATTATCAAGTTCTGTGCGCAAATTTTGAAAAGTGAAGACTTTGGCAGGCAATGAATTTATCAACGGAAATCATCAAACATGTTTCGCAGCTTTAAATTCCCTGGTAGACTCCTTTTTATGTGTGCTACTTGTGTTTATCTTATACCTGTACGACTGAATGCCGTAAGTGGACATGGAAACAAAATCAGCTACTTTTATGCAAAGCATGACTCTTACCCAACGCGATACAGTTTAAACCTGTGAGAAAACAGAAAGCAGTTTTCTTCTCTCCAGATGTTGGACAAGGGATCAATTATAAAGGTTCAATAATTTTAGCAAATTTACTCTTAATGTTTTTTTACTTTTTTGTAATATTAAAAAATTGTTGTTTTTTTTTAAATCATTCCACCTTGATAAAAGACCGAGTCAACAGCTTTCCTTGGCGCACTCTGGGCGCAATGCGCCCCGAGTGCGCCAAGGAAAGTTGTTGACCATGGGCATATAATTTGGAATGATCATCCTTGCAAGTTTCATCCAAAATTATGGAAATTAATCCCTAAATTAGCAAAATACAATTAGCAGACGACATTTAGATATTAGCGGGAAAAACCGTCACTAAGGTGGAATGAGGTAAACAACATCCTCACCAACGACACACACAAAGCCATATCTGTCATCACATGTTGCCACCTTGATAGCTCGGCTATCTGTAAAGTAGCTGCATCCCATTTCTAAAATGTAAACGTAAAACATACAAATAGGTATATTCTATTTCTAAACAAAAAATGAAGATTACACCTGTAAAGTGGATACTTGTACATAAAAGGCTATATCCCTTTGTTGAAACGTCAACATGAAACATGTAAGGTAGCTACATACCGTTTTTAAAATGTAAATATCATATATATATATATATATATATATATATATATATATATATATATATATATATATATATATATGGCTATACCCCTTCCTTAAGACAAAAACATATAGCATATAAAATAGCTATATTCAATTTGTTAAGATGTAAATATTACCTATATATACATATACCTTTCTCAAAACACAAACACACAACCTGTTAAGTATGTGTACATATGAAAATTTAACACGAATAGATGCTTTCCAAAGGTTAATTTTCAGTGTTTCATGGTACACATATTTTGATACTGGTTTTATAGCAAGATAGTGACATTCGAAAGCATACAAATTAATGATTTCAACACCTTAATATATTGATTCTGGATGGCCTAATGGTACAACATAGGGAATACAGTGAATTGAAACATTAAATGTTCTGGAAACGGCTATTTACATACATAAGAAACTGAAGACACGCATGTGTACATATACTCTGTCATAACTAACCAAATTTTAAAATTTGAGGATGCTTTGGTGATTAAATACAAACATGCCTTAAATCAGTCACTGTGAAAGACCTACCTGTTTTATTAATCCAAGTATGACTCAGCCCAATTCGCTTGAGCTCTCGCGATACAAAGAGAGAAACAGAAGTTTCCTTCAAGTTAGAGCCAACCAGCAAAGTCTGATTCTGACCCTGGCATATCTGTGATGCATTGTGTTGCGGCACTACTTTATGATTAAATTGATATATCATGCCTTGGTGTATAAGTTGCTGTGGACCTAAAAGCAAAATAGTATAGTATATCTAATACTTCTTTGCCACTTAGTCTATAATAGGCTTTCACTTTTCATACCATCATTGCCACCTGCAAAATAATAAAACCAGGAGCTTGTCGCGATAGAACACTCACCAATGCAGCTCTTTTAATTGACATTTTTTCGCCAATTTGCACATAGCTGACGTGCTTTGGCGAAAATTAACACATTAGCGATATCAGAATGACAGAATGATGCATTTTGTACGCCGACCTTTCATTCAAGAACCGACATGCTTATATTTGCAGAGAATTACATAAACGCGGTCTAACTTCCTGCAACCTTGAATCACTTGGCTATGGTTGGTGCGGGTGACTTACAATGGTTTCATAAGTTAGAGGATACCTTGCGCAAAGCCTATTAATTACATATCTGACACCTTATTGGCACACCTCTTGCACATGACATGCAATGTGTTTTAGGGCTTAACATAATCTCGAAAGTGATACATGTACGTTGCAAGAAAAAGCTTTTTATCTTTAATTGACGCTGATAACAAAACAGGAGGGAAGGAAAGGAAGGAAGAAAGAAAGAAAATAGAAAGAAAGAAATGGTAAAGTCTGAATAATACAATACCTTCTAGAAACAAGGTAAAATAACAAATTTAAGAGTCTAAGCAAGTCCATATCTCAAAGGATCCGTTTATATAATTCAATTTCTTGGAAACAAGTTATTGGAAAGAAGACTACCGAGATTCGTGCCTTGATCCTTGAACGTTTTCATTTCATGTTTTCGGCAAACAACATGGCTACACCTTTCAAGCTTTGACGTCTTGTTTTGGCCGTACGGCATCACGATCCCGATCACGTTTCTGTTCACATGTACTGTATATCTTTAAAATATGCACAAAAAATCTTGAAAAATTAAACACAAGCAGGAAGGCACAGGGAATTCCTCTCAAGAACTTGAATCGTAGGAACGAATCCTAGCAGATGTAAATGGGATGGCACAGCGGCGAAAAGTTCATGTAAATCAACACGTAGGAACTCCTTTGTACCCCTTGAGCAATTTCAAGATATACAGCGGCCCGATAGCTCCAGTATAACAGAAATTTACTGGCTGTTGCTGTTTTTGTTATGGTTGCTTTGTAATGCTTTTGTTTCTGCCGTTGAAAATACTACTAAACCCACTAACCTAGGAAGCCCCAAACCTCAACTTCACACATTTGTAGATTACGTTTGCTGTAGGTAGCCAGGCGGTATATGCCCACGTAAGAACCCTTGACGTCTTGACAGCTGAAGCTCTTTTTGTGCGAGTCTTTGGCTCCAGAAATTTTCGCACACCGAGAAAACTGCTTTCTTTCGAATTTGGATCCGTTGAAGTGTCTGCCAATGATGATTTCTGCCCCATTCATACTCCAAGCTGCTCAGAAAAAAAATCATTCAACGTTTTGCTACAAGTTACAAGCATTCTATGCCACTCAAGACCTGATATTGTCAAGCTATGTAAATAGCATCACTCGATTTCGCTTTTTATACTGATGCCTTTGGGGGTCCAATGACCCTCTTATTTACATATCTTATATACCAGCACAAATCCTCCTCCTCCTGCTGCTGCTCCTCCTCCTCCTTCTTCTATATTCGATTTGTTTTTCAATATTTGTGTTTTATCTTGAATATTCGACTTTTGGCATCATCTGATCTCCAATGAAGAAAGTCGAATTTTCAACTTTATTCTTGAATATTCGACTTCTATCTTCAACATTGGCCTTTTTTATCTTGAACATACGACTTTTAACTTTAAAAATGGACTTTTGGAATCGTCTGATCATGATATTCGATTATTCGACTTTCTTCTTGAAAATTCGACTTTTTGATTGATAATTTGTATGTCCCCTTTCAGGCTTCGGTACGATTGCAATAAAGATAGTCATACAAAATTTTATCACCCGGAAATCATAAAATCAAATTTCAGAAAAAAAGTTTACTTGTGCTTACCTCCACATGTATAAATTTCGAAGGTTTTGGCATTTCAGCAACTTTAACTCAAGTGTTACTTTCGTGATTGGGAACCTGGTTTACATTACAATATGTTAAAATATTATTTCACTCTTTTTATTTTTACAACTTTGTACCTTCAGAAAGACAAATGAAAATAAAACGAAAAATAATTGATAGTATTATTAGTATATTGTATTTTTAATTTGATAGATGGTGTCTATTGTAAAGGGGGTTACGTACCATACCTATTACGCCATGTAATGGTAACACTTGTAATGTAGTACTCCTGTCCCAGACTCACAATCCACCAGACAGGACTTCCTGCTTGCATATCTTTTGTGTGTGAACACCCAAAATGGTAATATTCGGTGTCTTTATTGCCATCCACGGCTTTGTCTGCGGACGCCTCGGGTTGCCAGTTGGACGTCTGCCAAGCCGATCTTCCGAGGGCCAAGTTGACCGCACAGATTCCTCCAAGTTGAATAGTTAACAAAATATACTCCATACGTACGTCAACATGTTTATGGCATGCCCTCTGCACTAATTACTATTTTCAAATTGAATTTAACTGATATAAGCGAATACATGGTTACTGTGTATATTCTTCCTCGGATGTATGTTGTTACTTAAGGCCTCATCAAAATTGTTTATCATCACCGCCCGCCCCTTTATTTCCCGCCGCCCCTACATTTAATTTACATTTTATTTTCCTTAAAATCACACAAGTTTTAAACATTGAGGAACAAGGTCGATGTTCAATCAGTTTCTATTTAAGTAAATTCGTATTTTATGGGTACTCCGCTACCGGAAGCGTTAGCGTAGCAGCTTCCCAAGCTACAGACAAGCGATGACTTTCTCATTTACGTCACGATCCACTGTCCGCCAAAAAATCACACTATTGCATTTGTTTCTAACATTTGTCTCAGCCTCTCTTTGGACTTTGAGCTCGATCTCATGATGTGACCTTCCCCGTTCCTGGTGCTTATTTGTTCTTTGAGAGAATCTGGATCACCCACACAGGTCTATCTACTCATACCCTTCAGATCTCTACGACAAAAATCTACCCCCATCCCCTCCCTATTTTCTGAGGTCCTTTCATACTATCTATTACTGACTGTTCACTTTTTTATGAGCTTCAAGTGGCGGGGAAGGTCATTGTGAAAAAAATGATTATTGTTTACATGTATGAGCCATGTTTCAAGCGGCAGTACTTCAAAAAACATATAAGCCACATGTTTCAAATTTTCAGTAATGCTAAAACTTAGGTGCTATCGGAATTAATACTTAATTTGACGATCACTTGCTAAAATTTAACATTAATTTCTAATATTCAATGGTGTATCAACATTAACTCTTAATTTGACGATCATTTACTAAAATCTAACATTTAATGATGTTGGAAGTAAGGATTTTTTGTAAGTTTTTGGAAAGTGGCTTGCAGTTTAAGTGGAAGAGTTCAAGTTCAAGTAATTTTGAAATTATAAAAATGTTTGGAATTTTTGTTGGTTTGGTAAGGGGCTCGCAGTTTAAGTGGAAGTGTTCAAGCGAAAGTAATTGTTAAGAAATGTTGTTAGCCTTTGGTACAGGTCACACAGTTAAGTCAAAGAGAGTATGTTAAGGGCTTGAAGAAAGTAAATGTTAGGAAATATTGTTAAATCTGGCACATGTTTGGCTGTGTAAGGTGATAATGTTAATGTTAGAAAACAATGTTATAGTTTTGGTTCGCATCGCACAGTTGAAGTGAAACAACTGCTGCATTAAGGAAAGTAATTATTACTGTCAAGAAATATTGTTAACTTTTGGACATGTCTGACAGTTCAAGGGAATTGATGAAAACATCGAGAAAGTAAATGCTAGGAAACATTGTTAGTTTTGGTTCGTATCGCCCAGTTTATGTGAAACAGTCACGTCATTGAGGAAGGCAAAGACTAAACTTAGGAAATTTACTTCGGTTTGATAGCTGTCAGAGAGAAAATAAAACAAGGGATGCGTTTGCCTGCATGTATTTGGGGGTTTGCCGTCAAGGTGAAGAAAATGGTACGGTTATGGGCGTCTGGAACACACGGGGTATATAAAAAATTCTGCACTAAATGTTGACAGGTACACATTTTCTTGGTTCTTCAAATCAAGCGTGGTTCACGCGTCATATAGCCCTAAATGTTGCTGAGGGTGGACGAGAATAAAGCTCTTCATCAAATATTTGAATATACCAGGGATAAAAAAAATCAAAATTAAGTCCTCCTTCCCGCCCCATAATTAAAAAGTGATGAAAAACAAGATATCATTTTTAGGGGCCTTATTTGCATGTTGTTTAGTCTTTTACCCTTTCAATAAATATTAAGTTCTAGATTCAGCAAACAGCTTAGTGCCCAACCCACAACAACAAAAGCTGTTGCACTCAGGTATGTTATCATTACAAGTCTCATCTACAATTCTATTTCAAATTGTCTTCCTTTGTAAAGCTAGCCAAAACATTGAAACAGACGACATTTGATCACCAGATGATTTTAGTCGTTTTATTTATTTATTTTTTTTTTGGGGGGGGGTTCCGTTTACGAGCTAAATGGTTAACTAGAGAACACAAAATCATTCTTTGTCTTTATCACCTTTATAGCCACCAACTTCAACTTCACACATTTGGATCAGAGTTTTCCTTGACCTGGATTCTCTGTAGAGACGTACGAATGAACCCGCTATTCCTGAGCAGTCAAAGCTCGTAGTATGGCCACTTGTAGCCCCATAAATCTGCACACATTGGTGAAACTCCAGGTGTCTGTGTGTGGTTGTGTTGAAATATGTGCCAATCGAGAGAAAGACTCCATTTTGACTGGAACCTGAACAGGAAAAAAAAGGCATTGACACTTGATACTTAGATATTTAAGACTACGCTTACTGCCAGCACGAAAGTAGACTTAAATTGTATATGATCGCAAAAATAAGGGAAACATGACAAAGAAATACAATAAAGTGTGTTCAAAGGCCGGTCTTAGACATACAGGCGCACCTTTCGTGGGAAGTAGTTTTTATTTCCGACATTAAAATGGCACAGGGTTACTTTAGTTTTTTGAGCGAATCGGCTCCTCGAAGAAACGATCACATATTACGGCGATATCAACTTGATCGTAAAATATCGATAGTGGAAATTTTACCATTTATCAATTTTCATACAGAGCAAGCAATGCAGTAAAAAGCTCATGTGTAACGTGGAAATGGCTGATCATAGTCATGTCTTTTTTTCAAAACGAGCATTACACCTTCTCGAGAATTTTCAAACCACGCCAGAAAATGAAAACAAATGCGACACACACTTTTAAGTAATAAAGATTAGCAAAGAAACTTGAACATGGGCACATACTGAAAATATGCTTTCGTAATGTCGCCTTCCTTCGCATGTTATTTTCAATATATATATATATATATGTATATATATATATTCACAACGTTAAAAACTCAGATGAAGTCAAAGAACATATGTGGATTTGATTGAGGAGTTAACATTGCTTGTGTAAAGGCAAAAGGAAGTGGGCAGAAAAAAGTGAACTACTTTTTACTTCCTAAGTGGGCCCTTCAGCTGTGATGTCATACCACTATGGTCATGTGATAGTTAGGCTTTCTTTCATTTCTGTTAGCCGGCCTGTCGGCCAGGGTACCGTTGGTTGAGGTGTCACCCACTTCTTGAGATGACAAGGGATTATGTACAATATATAATGGTATGCCATATGCATATAAATAACATACAATTAGCCACCTGTTGGTTACAGCACTTTCATTCCCTTTAATCTTACCCCATAAAGAACGACCTCATAACTGCATGTTGAACTGATAACCCATGTTTTGCTCAACACTATGGAAATTGATCACTTTCATTGTGTATTCAGGGGATCCCTTAGTTCGGAGTTTCAATTCGTAAGCTTTTATGGCAATGTGACAGTGAGCATGCCAGGAGATCTAGTTTCTGAGTCTACTGTAGATCTACTGTAATTTGTGCCCGTCAGGACCAGTGCAATACAAATTAAGACAGATGAAACTCTGTTCAATGGTCAGAAACAATATAAAAGTGTGTCCAATAATAAATTATAAGAGGCTAAGCATCAAAACTAACGCTAAACTTGTGTAAAAATACAGGTCGCCGCGTTAATTATCCAATTAAGTTTATGATTATTTGCTACTGTTGTGCAAGTTGTCCTCATAATACTATTTGATTTTTGATCATATGAAATGGTGGAAAATGCAGTGGTACTTTATGTTGCGTCAAAGGAGTGGAATAAGAAATCATCGGATAGAGAACATGAGATGTATAAAGTGTCTTCCCTTTCTATATCTTTTGCGTTTTCTTTATGTATCTTTATGTGCAGACTGAAAACAACATACTCTGAAAATCGCGCCACGTGATGTCAACTCTCGTAATGCAGTACTTCTCGCCAAGATTCACTGCCCACCAGGGATTCAGCTCACGTTTTGTGCTGGAACAACTGCCCTCCTTAATATTCGTCTTTCTCTGGCCGTCGACTGACTTGTTGGCATAATACGGCGCATTTTCCCACTGGCGGCTGTCCCATGTCGAACTCTGCCAAGCTGGTTTTCCCTTGGCCAAATTGACAGCACCTTTATCTAAAAGGTACAGCGAATTACAGACACATTGGAGAAATTATTGACCATCTGGCGCAAAGTTAAATTGGTAAACACACCTGGCTACGTGTTTTCTGCAGATGGCTTGGAACTCGGTTTGCCAAGGAGCTAGCAAAAACATATATCCCGATGGGATCCTCAAGGTAGGCCTGACACGTAAAATTCGACGGAAAAGGTTTTCGTACGTATTTTCTGCTCTTGTATACATCGTAACACCACATGAAAAAAATGCTAAGTAAGGTTTTCACGTCCACTTTTACAATGAAAATTTCTCTTCATAGCGACCGGCTGCTTGTGGTAAAAATAGCCAAAACAAGAAAAAAAATAGAATATGCTGATACCTATCTTATGTATGGCAAAAATGATACAACAAATAAGAACGTGTCTTAAGCGAGAAAAAGAGTAATTGGGTTAGACATGGAGAGCGAATACAATATTTGCCATAAAATGTATGTCATCGTCATCATCATCGTCGTCGTCGTTCAGATTCTCTGTCAGTTTAAAAAAAGTGGTAAATCATAATAAAAATAGGATATTTCGTTTCTGGTTTTAAATTAGACACGAGACAAACGCTTTGGACAAAGACAATTATTTGATATGTGCTCAACTCCATCAAACATTATCATAAATGACATCTACTTGAACTTACTTGCAGTACGAGAAAAGCAGAGCCAAGCAACCAGCCATGTATACAAGTAGCCACTTGTCATCCTGTGTCCACTTGCAGAGGAACCGCAGAAATTGTGTCACAAAAAGATCGAGGACTGAAAAGCCAAATAAAGATGTCAGCGTCATTTGATCCTCTTCTTTCTTGCATATATGACATTACTCTATGAACTCTCTCTGCATTTGTTTTATTTTCGTTTGTTTCCCTGATAGCACAAGGCCGTGAAAATTAAAACACAATGAAATAAATGAAGTAGTACTTCGACACTGGTTTAATATGACCTGTGTTCATCTAGATTAAAACTTTTGTCAAATGTCTATTATGCCAAAGCCGTGAAATTTTATACACGTGAAAACAAGTACATTTTGCAGTGGTCAGCAAAATGAAGCATGGCTTTACACAATATAATACGAAGGTGTACAAATGGTTACTGTAATAACTGCTCTTTGAATATAATACTTTGGGTATGTTATCAAGCACAAAAAAAAAAAAAAAAAAAAAAAGGAAAGAAAAGTGTGAGCACAAAATACTGCTGGATTACCCACGTGCAATGGGTAATTTTTTGAAGTCAGAAAAACAGTTCAGATGACTTTATTCCCATTGAGGGTCTCAACCTCATTTGACAATAACTGCACTTCACGGTATGCTGTGTGGCTGTGCCAATGCCTGTATTGTGCCGGCTCTTTGGAAAGATTTTCTCCCAACCCCAGGGCAAGGACTATTTATGTAGGAAAACCCAGAGCTTAATTTAAATGCACACAAAGGGAGGAGAAAGTCCACATCCACTACAAAGGGTGTAACTGCACCACAATAGGGGCAAAACTCCCTAACAAAAGGAGTAACTGCACTGAACAAAGCTCCTCCACAACAGACCTCCTCACAAAGAGCCAGTGTGTCGAGATGCATCCCAAGTGCTGGGCACTGCACAGAGCGCTATTGTGAAAAAATTCTCTCCTCACAGAGGTATCATTGAGAGGAGGTGTTACATCCCCAGTCGAAATGTTGACCTGGGTTCAATGAGATGCGAGGTTAGGGGTCAAATCAGCAGCCTCGTTCTCAGTTGCATAGCTGGGCAGTGCTTATGTAAACAAAGAAGCATGGGTATATCTTACATGTTGTCCCTGCTATTTGGGAGTGTTGATGTGTTATCATCTCAAAATGGAAGTATATTTACCCAAACATATCGTGTTTAGTTATTTCTATGTGGTTACAACGATGAGTAACAGTTTCTGATCTGCTTACCACTGAAATTAGAGATATCCAATGACAAAATAGGGCGTAATTTCTTTTTCTGTGACCCTGCCAAATCCTGTTTTCATAATTTCTGCACTAATTCAAAACGTATTGTGTTCTGTACCATCATTCTCTGTATAACGATGCAGAACTGGATGAAATACTGGCTCAGCATTCAGCAAAGGTGAATGCTTGGTTCTTGTTACCATGGAAATGATGGCCATCTTGAATGGACAGCCAATCACAGAGCCCTTGTGCCCATGGATCAGGCAAAATGACCAGCCCTCTGTTCATTCATCTCTCAGCTTCGGATCACATAGAAGGGGTGTGATAAGTGATTTATCAATTATATAAAAGTCAGTGCATTTATTGGGTCCTGATAAAAGGTCATTTTTACGAGCTTCCTGTCACCCAACACCCCACTGAAGATACAAGAGATGCCTGTTTGGAACACCCACCAACCAGATGCATTTTGCCTCATCAAAATTTGATTCAGTCCTCTATGCAGATGACATCACATTACTCAACTCTTTATGTTCCTTCACTTTCCCTTCTGGAAACAATATACATGCACAAAATGCATCGGACAATATCAATATTGAACTAAATAAAGTGTATGACTGGCTGGCTGCAAACAAATTATGCTTAAATATAAGTGAAACAAAGTTCATGATTTTTCATTTTCCCGAACGAAAGCTGGATTTTGATTTAACCTTAAAGATTGACAACACTACAATTTCAAAGACAGAAGAACTTGACTTTCTTCTGGGTTTACGAATTCAAGAAAACCTAAAGTGGGACGCTCATGTAAGTAAAATAGGAAACAAACTTGCTAAAGTAAATGGGATCTTGAAGAAAATTAACATATTTGTACCACAAAGTGGCCTTTTGTATATTTATAATTCACTGTTTTTATCACATTTAAACTATGGTATTCTTGCAAGAAAATTTTCATATGAGCGTATTTCTATGCTTTTTTTAAAGCTATCTGCACAATTTGTAATGCTAATTATAATTCACATACCGCCCCGCTTTTTAAGCAGTTAAATCTATTAAAATAGAGTATTTGATAAAGTTGAAAGCACTGAAATTTTACTACAAATATTCACATGACGAACTTCCTTATTATTTCAAAGGCTTTTATCAAATTACATAAACCACTCATACCTATTACTTTCGCAACCGAGTCATGCCTCCCCTCACAATACCCCATAAAACCAGATCAAAAGATTGCATTAGATATTACATCCCAAGTTTACTTCTCATTACTCCTTCCTGTATAATTGACAAAATTTATTCCCATTCATACCACGGTTTTTTTCGCCAGTTATATAAAAAAATATACACAAACGAATTCCAAGATTTCTGTACCCTGCCAGATTGTTTTGTATGTGACATATATCATATAATGTATTGTATATATTTTTCCTCATCATCCAAAATTTTGAGTCCCCAGTGATTATTTTATTTCAGTTAAGCAATCCATGTGCAAGATGCTGTAAACTAGTTACCCGTTAAAGGTGGCCCCAGCGATCGCGGATCTCAATCCTTATCTGGGGTCATGCTGACAGACTTCTCATAAGCTTTTGTTATTAAGAATGTATAGCACCGATGTCATTTTTCTGGTATTTTGATTTTTGTCAAATAAAACGTTTCTGAGTTCTGAGTTCTGAGATACTGCTTTGTCATTTTAATTTAAAGCAGACACGTGACCCATTCGCGTTGTAACTTGACCAACAAGTGTTCACGCTTTCCACAGGGTATAAATTTGGGCTGGGTGGGGTTAAATTTTCAAGATACAAGTGGTCCAATTTGAATAACGGAACAGTCCATTTTACCAGACGTAATGGGAGGTTAGGCCAACTGATAAAATAAAACCTTTTCTGTAATAACATAGATTAGGCCAAGGTTCATACTTATTGATATTTAAAGTTGTGAAAAAAAATATTTTTGAGCAGTCTAGGGCAAATTGTACAGTTTTGATCAAAATTAAGAGGGCCCTCCCCCCTTAATATGGAATTTTGGGGCTCCTTCTTTTTTGGCTGGAAGGTGGACAAAGGCTTTTTACGATCCCAACACCCCCTTTGGAGTATAGATCTGTATGCTTTGGCAGTGTATTCTAGGTGCAAATTTCCGGGCATAGACCCCATGTTATGAAAGTGGTGCTTTGTAGAAAAGTGGATTTTTTTGTAAAATGGAGTATTTTAGAGGTTGAAATTCAAGTCGCGTCACAAAACTATTTCTTTTTAATTTGGACCTAACGTCCTACTGCTTGCATCAAGAAAGTATTCTTCCCGTAGACGGTAAAATATTTTGTCATCACATTCTTGCACAAAATTTAATCAAAATACATGTACATGACTTCTGGATATCTGGGTCGGCAATGGCTGATAGGTCAGAAATGAAATGGACTTATTGGATTACCATGGCCCTATTGTAACTGGAATAATACCATAAAGTGGATTTATATCTTTGGAAGGACGATATATGAAGGCAAGAGATCACAACACACATTTGTGTACCGCTTTTTCAAATTTCTTATTTGTATGTGATACCAAGTAATAACCTGGTCGCCTTGCTGAATTTTGTGTATCTTGCTGACGTCACGGCCTAAGGCTTAGCATGGAACCGAGGCTTGCTGGTAGCCAATCAATCTCATTCATTTCTCAGCATTTCGACTGCACCCTGCACCACAAAGAAGCAAGGAGCCTGGATGGGCTCCAAATGACTTTTGACGAGATGATAGACAGGTCGATAAAATGAAAATAAAAAAAAAAACAGCTCGGGGAGTTACAATCTAAGGACTCAAGAGAGTTTTGGACAGTTATTGAAAGAATCGGTATAGGCAAAGAAAAACACAACGGAATAAAAACACAACATAATATCTTTCGAAGTTTAAATACACGGTTCAGTGACTAGAGACCCAGAGCGAGTCCCGCCCCCCCCCCCCAAAAAAAGGAAAAGTGATTTCTGCGATGTCCTAAATCCAGTGTGACACTAAAACTGATACAGCTAAAGACAGGCCTAATGTCAGTGTAAATGTGGACTCAGAAGCGTATATTCTGGGCCTATATGTGATAAGCGAACCCATGGCAAGAAATTGAGATTGTGTAAGCGATTAACAAAGCAAAGCCAGGGAAAGTCCCTACCATTGAGGAACTGCCGTTATCAGAAAGGCAGCAGCTATTGACTATCTACATAATCTGCTCAATGCTTGTATTAGGTGTGGAAAAGTACCAAATATATAGCAAAAGGGAGAATAAATCCCATGCCAAAAAAATAACACAGCTGATCTGCGAATTACTATTGAATACTACAATAACAACTCTGGCGCCGACCATCTAAAAAAGTTTACACGTCTATCCTAAATAAACATAATATGGGCTGGACACAAGCCAATGATATCATAATCGAAGAACAAAACAGATTAAGAGTGGACCAAAACTATATTAATCACGCGATCCCTCTGATGAATGAAAAGAAACAAGAAAAAAAAGCAAGGAAAAAAAAAACGTTTATTGGTTTCATCGACTTTAATAACACAAATCACGACAAAATGGCATCCCGTGATCGGACCGTGAACAGACCATATGTGCGCCCTGTGGAAATAAATTAAGAAATATCGGCTATTGAAACATTAATTTGGAGTTGAGAAACATGTGACAATGACACTTCCAAGAAAGCATAGACGAGCGTTAGCCCAGTTCAGATGCGGAGTCGCGCCTACCAAGATCGAAACGGCGCAGTATGGGACTAACAGACTACCAGCGTTGAGCGGACTAGTTATTTCTGCGGACACCAAATTGAGGACAGGTGTCATGTATTTTTGACTGTAATCTCTACGATAATGAAAGAATATCTTTGATTGATAGAGTCAATGCATTTGTGCCTCATTGAAAAAGTCTATCTGGCAGTGAAAAGATAAAAGCTGTTTGTGGTAGCCAGAATGATAAAGTTATAAGGGAGTTGGCCAAAACCCTCTGGACCTGTCTAGCAAAAACGAAGCAATTTTTCAGACATTCGATGAGTGCTTTTTAATATGTATGTATGTATGTATGTATATATGTATATATATATATATATATATATATATATATATATATATATATATATATATATATATATATATATATATATATATATATATATATATATATATATATATATATATATATATATATATATATATATATATATATATATATATATATATATATATATATACAGCTTTTGGAACTTCAATACATATAACTGGCCAGGCTGTAAATGTAAAATACTGGTCCTTTCAGGACAGTCCCCGTGCGTTTTATTTTATTTCATTAACTTAATTCTTTAGGCGTATCCAGATTAAAAAAAATACAGATACAGTCACTGATGGTAATATAGTCTCTCATAACTCCAATTGGGGTGGCTGCAAGTCTATGGTAATGGTTATATTCATATATCTTTAGATTTTATGCAGGTGAGACTCAAATAAATTACCATACATGTGCAGTGTGCAGTGACCCGCAGCGCATTTTCCACATGGAGTGAAGCGGGCAACTTACGTGCATCTTTAGTTGAACTGTACATCAGTAATATAAGCGTCCGACAGAGAAAAAAATGATGAACTCAAATCACAATATTCATGCCCTTAGTTTTGAAGGAACGTCACCAGCATGCCTTCTGCATAATTGAACACCATGAGAGTTTTTCAGTCGGGGTTTGTATGGTTCCTGTTTGTTAAAAATGTATAATTTTTTCATTTAATTCCTGCACATCGCAAACAATGATTTTGTTTCCTTTTTTCGGAGGGGGGGGATTACAGTGGACACCTCCATAATGCAGACACCAGTGTAATGTGGACAGCCATGTCCAGGACCGAAAGGTCAATTTTATTGTTAAAATACATGTCTATTGTGGACATCTGCGAAATGTGGACACTTTATTACCAGTCCAAGAGGTGTTCACAACAGGCAAGTTTCACTGTACAAGTTACATCAGTGCAAGGCGCATTCTCCCGGACGCGCATCCGTACTAATTATACTCGACTGTTTACAAACGTAGCGAAGTTATCGGTAATGATATTGACATGCACCAGTCATTACAACCAGCACGAATTAAGGGAATATTTGTAGAAACTGTGCACAGCAACTCATACCCACGATGCACTGTATGAGTGCCCCTTTCTTGCAACTGCCTCTGGTCCCCCAGTTGTTGGTATGCACGACAAATATAGGGCGCACAATATATATATATATATATATATATATATATATATATATATATATATATATATATATATATATATATGTATATGTATACATGTATATATATGTATATACATATATGTATATATATATCCACAACAACCTCTCCAGTCAGCCAGAAGTACAAACAAATGCTATGCTTGACTGATTCCAGCAGACTATACATGCATGTAAGGGTATACTTTACAAAGCTTGCAATTTCTGCAGTCATCACCATATGGATATAGAGACCCAGCTGTCCCATGGTCGCAAAACATAATTAAATAAAGACCTTTATATGACTTTAAATCTGCTTACATGGCTCCATCCAATGATTTGATTTTTGTTTGCTGTATATTTCATTGTATTTCATTTAAAAAAAACCTATAGATGTAAGTACATGTTCAATAAAAATTGACCTGGGGGAAAGTAATATAAAACATGTGTTAAGATTAATTATAAAAAACATGTTCACAACTATGAAGTTTGTCTACTTTGCTACTTGCATACTCATGTACATTACTTAAAACTTCATTGAGAATAACAGGGTTGTTAAAGTTAATCTTGGCCAATATTTCTGGCACGTTTTTTTAGTACTGACTTTCTACTCGTAAGGTCATTCAAAAGTGCACGAAAAACACTGTCTAGATCATGAGAGGCGCGGTTTCTTTTGGCAGAAGATGTCAGGACAATGCCGCGAAACTTAATGACCTTGATGCATCCAGATGGTGCCTTTCCAGGATGATTGGCCACTCTACTACGAGATAACGTATGTGGTCAGATGTGGCCATTTATTCATACTATTCATTTATTTTGACCTTATATATATATATATATCTTGAATTTTAGAAAAAAAATCTCATACCATTATATTATGAAAATTCCATTACCACAGAACACTGAGGGACATGAGTGATCAGTGACCTCTTCATAGAAGAACATGAGTGACCAGAGACTCGAAATATGCACGATATCTATGACCTGGACACTTGCAAAATATTGTCCTGGTGACCTTTTTTAAGGAGTGGAAGGGCCGGGAGTTATCCATTTAGAACCCCACTGAGTGTCTCTGACGAACCTCATAAAGATCACCACGGTTCTCATACATTTTTTGACTTGAACTTAGTTGGTGAATAAAAGTTTTGGTATTGACATGTTATCTGGAGTGGGAATGATGAAACCTAAACAAGCGAACTTGTATTCTCCAATATTTACATTCGGATTTTCTATTAGCATTGAAAGAATAGGGACAAATTTTGTTTTCATCAGTCGATAGTAACATCATGTACAGCACGGCACGTGCCAGTCCCTGCTTTGCTACGTAACAAGCGGCTGGCCACACCCATAGCTCACCCCGCTGATAAACAAAAGGTCCTTCGTAGTGGCTATCAAAACTTTTACGCACAAATAGTCATGACAAATTTAATTCTAGTATTAATGTTACTATGAATATAAATATAAATTTCATTTTTATAATAATTCACAAAACCCAGAGTTTTATGTACAAAACCTTGAGTTTCGTAATACAAACCGAGGGTATTCTGCTGCAACTCTGGAATTTTTGCACAAAGATCAGGGTTTTCTTACAACAGAATGAAAATAACTGAACAAATCACATAGCTACATACTTGTTCCAAAACCTTGGGTTTTGTGGATCAAAGTCATTAACTCCATTAACCCAGAGGTATCGAAAAAAATCCAGATTTTTGTACATAAAATAACTTCAAGTCAATAGCCAGGGTCTGCACAGAGCACGAAACGGTATATCTGATTGGTTGCTGTATACATATTTACAACTTGACCAAAGTACCGTGAAATTTACGAAACCCGAGGTTTTGTCAATTTTTGAGCATTGCAAGCACTAAAACCTCAGATATCACTGCAAAATCTATAGTTTTGTAACAAACCCTGGGTTCAGATGAGAAATGAAATAACAAAAGCATTAACTTCTTGATAAAAGACCGTACCGATCTGGCATTTGTAGCCTTTTGGCTGTGAAATCACGCATTGCGAGTCAAGCTAGCATGAGAAAAAGTTGTGCTGCTGGCTCAAATGACGATCCGAGGATTTATATGTTTGCATATTTCGCACATGATTCTTATTGCCAGATGTGCAAGCATTTTAGAGCACGCCATTTGCAAGTGTTACATGGCATTTCGCATCATGCGTCGTAACAAAATAACTTGGGCGTGTGTTTGGCTTGTGGCGAAGTAATCTCCTAACCTCGGTATTCGCCAGTTTTACCGCACAGTGCACCAAGCCTTTTGCTCCGCCCTCTTGATCCATGAAGCACCACGAGGTCATCTTACAGATGCAAATTATCTGCAATTTACTCATCAGAACGAATATACAAATGAAGACGAATGATTTTGCTGCGTGGCATCAGACGGATTTGCAGAATGATGCATTGTGTAGCATGAGCGAAATGGATGTGGCAGCTACATGTAATGAAGTGGGCGGCGATCACTGCAGCGAGAAGATCTGACCTGATCAGGGTCAACAGTACCCTTCATTTCAGGGGTACAACCACTGATACCTAACAGTACGCCAAATATTGATGCAAATCGTTACGTCAAGATGGCCGCGATGTCCTCATAGCAATCTCTCTCTCTCTCTCTCTCTCTCTCCTTCTCTCTCCCCCTCTCTCTCTCCTCTCTCTCTCTCTCTCTCTCTCTCTCTCTCTCTCTTTCTCTCTCTCTCTCTTTGCAAAGAAGTTTTGTCCATTTTTTCTGTTACTTTTGATCCTTTTTTCTAAACAAGGTGTTTCTTGAATCGGCAACAGGTCATTTTTGCAGGGTCTAGCATGGTCTCCTCTTCTACGACCACAAATTTCATGTCATCTTCACTTAACATATACAAAATATCTAATGTCACAATGATATGTTGGAGTAAGTGGTTTATGGATGTTTCGCTTAAAGCTTATAGGCGGCGTCTTTCATCAGGTAAATAATAAGCAAAGAACAAGTATATTGTAAAAGGCATGAAACATGAAAGGTGAGGGACTTCTTAGTTTAATGCGCGCAGCTGGATAGGAGATGACTTGCTGCTAACATTGACACTTGTGGTAACTTGCATTTAAAAAAAAATCCGTGCAAGTAAGTGATCATTTTATACGTGTTATGCAAAATATTATTCATAATATATGACAGTTTGAAATAAATATGTGATATGTGATATAATAAGAAGATGCCTGTGATATGTGACACACACCAAAAAAAAAAAAAAGGGGGGGGGGGGGATATGTGATACTCAAAAGTGCATATCCTCTGAGATGTGAAATATAAACCCTGAGGAACATTGCCGTTGTCATAGGAACTTTTCCTTACTAAGAGTTGTACCCTAAAGCGGAGTTTTACCCCCACCCCCCACCCCTTGGCCTGCGCCTCGGGACCTGCACGATCTCCAGACAAAAAGTCGAATTCCCACTGTACTTCTAGGCATATTTTAACGAAAAAAGTGTGAAATTAGTAATCACAGATACCCTGTTAATCGACTTCCTCGGTACCCGCGTAGGCTTACCTGAATTAACACAGCGAAAAGAAGCTGCGCGTGTAAATACTGTATCCGTTGAAATCCGTTGATTAGCAGCGTTGAAAGTGGCGCAGTGCGAACTTCGCACCAGTCTGGCCTGAACCTATAGCACTTGGCATTTTCCAACCTGGCTACATGCTCAACAATCAATTCATTCCCTGGCATGGAGCATAAAATTGAAACCTTATCGCATTTTCATTCAAGCCAAGCACCCATTTTTAGACGTGCAAGCCCAGGGAGCATCGACATTATGCTTACAAAAATGCGAGATCAGTCGTGCAATTCACAAAACAGGGGTTTGTTAATTTTTTAATTTTACCAACACAAAAAACAAAGTTTTGCTTACAATCCCTATGTTTTTGGACGATATCCACAGGTTTGTATAGAAAAAACAAAGCACAAAAAAAGAAAAAGAAGAAAGAAAAAAAAAGAAGAAAGAAAAAAACAAACGAACAAAAAAACTCAAACACACAAAAACAAAAAACAAAAAACAAACAAACAAAAAACAAAAACAAAAACAAAGGTACAGAAAAACAAAAGACAAACAAACAAACAAACCAAAAAAAAAAAAAAAACAAAACAAAACAAAAAACAAACAAACAAACAGAAAAAAGAACAAAAACAAAAACAAAAACCAAAAAAAAAAAACAAAAAAACAAAAAAACAAAAAAAAAAACAAAACAAAAAAAAAAACAAAAAAAAAAAAAAAAAAAAAAAACAAAACAAAAAAAACAAAAAAAAAAAAAAAAACCAGAGCAAAATCCTGGATTTGTGGACAGACTCAGGGCTGATTAATTTTATTTAGCACCATAAATGACATGTGCATATAGTAGAATCAACTATAAAAAAACAGAGCAACGTTTCTTGCGGAGAGATATCCTACTAAAGTCTAATGACTTATTTCCAGTGGGATCCACTTTTAGCCAGGAACGTTAAGGCAACTGAATAAGATTAATAGTCAAGATAGAATGAAAATATTTAAGATAAAACTGGAATTTGTACATAAATATATTATAGGGATTTAACAATAATAGGATTATCATGATATGCCAGTCATTGTATTAACTTACTAATGAATACTGCCTCGGCGTCGTGAAAAGGGCTCAAATGCGTCACGGAGCCTAAGTTATAATTGTTGGGGCACCATTGGGGCAAAATAAAAATTGCTATCCCGAGTATCTTGATGCTGTCTATCGACAACTAAACTAAAGTTAGAGCTGAGATACGGTGGAGAATACTGTCACTAATGCTATGTGCATGAGTCAGCATTATTTGCGATGCTCCAAAATCTGCATTTAACAAGCCAACCGAGCTCAGTTCTGTTGTACTTATATCATGTATATGGTGCCTAGGATGAGCTTCTAATATAAAGCGAACCATTCTGTTCTGGCATATTTGTGGTGTGGATTTAAGATGTTTGGTTAAGGATTGGTTCCAACTTTAGACATAGTAGTCAGAGTGCGGATGTATTAAAACAAAACAGAGCAGCTTCTTGGTCTGATAATGCAGGAAGCTGCCTTGTCTGTAGATAAATTTCAATCGTGTATTTGTCATGTTGATAATAGCATTGACTATGTTTTCCATTGATAAATTTTGATCTAAACAAAGTCCTAATTAAGTGACTGTGGGTTGGGATTTGATTTCATGATTACGACAAACTATTAAAAAATTCTTCACTTTTGTAAGTTTCCATTTAGGGCCAAGAAGGATAAATTTGGTGTTTCGCCAGTGGCTGGACAAACAATTGTGAGCAAGCCATGCATTGCAATTCATTAAGTGAAGGCTATCTCAGCAGGATCTTTTCCTGAAACAATAAGGACCGAGTCCTCTGCATAAAACAGTAGTTTATAACTTATGCTGGTTGTGATATCATTGACATAGCATAGGTAAAGAAGTGGCCTCAGGATACTGCCCTGGGGTACACGAAGGTGATATTTGAACATTTTGATGTAACACCATTTGTACACACATCTTGTCTCCTGTTGGATAAATAAGATTCAAATCAAGCAGATGAACTGACGCCCATTGTAGAAAGATTCGGGCAAAGGATGCTATGATCGTCTGAGTCGAAAGCTTTTTGTATATCGATCAATAACATGCCTGTATACATTCCTAGGGCAGTCTGCTTTTTTATGTAGTGAGTAAAGTATATTAAATATGTATCTGTAGTCTAACCCTTGCGGAAACCAGACTTGAGGTCATATAGAATACTGTTAACTTTGAGATAATTTTCCAGTTGGGTGTTAGCAACCTATTCTAGAATTTTGGGAACTGCACTAAGTATAACTACAGGTCGATAATTGTCAACCTCCAGTCGGATTTTTTTAGACAGTGGATTGACCTGCGCCAATTCAAGGTCTACGGGAACAGCAGTACTTGTTATCGCAAGAGAGCCTAAAAATGCGATTGGTTCAGTCAAATATTGTGAACCATCCTTCAGGAAACAGACTAGAATATTATCTAAGCTGGTGCTTTTTAACCAATTATATAAAAAAACAGCCGGTACTTTCGAACCTGTATCCTTTATCGGGGAAACCTTCTGCACTAAGCTCCAACTTTGACTCTGTGGGGGCTCTTAGCTCCTGTGCCCAGTGCTGCTACTTAGTTCATAGCCTGGGGGGCGACTTCCGTTTCTGATACAATATTACTTTTCTGGGGCCCACCGCCGCCAACAACTGATGACATCGAGGTGTAGTATTTACATTTTTGGTAATACTGACATTGGAAAAGTTCCATTATATATTTCACGTTGCATTCAATCTACAAATCAACCGTATGTCAAGACTAATCATACATATATTCTGGATACGACTTTTTCAAAGTATTTAATTGGGACTAACCCACGGACCTGGCTACCATTTTGAAAATTTGGGGTTCCGCGTCCAATGGTTTTTAAATAAGGAGAGTATTGGTACAATCTTGCAGGGGGGGGGGGGGGCTTATAGCACTTGTTGAAACATGTTTCAAATGGATGTGCTTTTCCCTTTAACACATTACTTCCTTTAGTGTCAGTTTAATTTGTTACCTCGGCACAGTAGGAGGCGCTTGTTGAAATACAAAGAGTTTGAAATTCTTTTTCGGTGAACGCAGTTGTCACTGGTTCTATGTGACAAGCACCAGAAATTGTTCCTTTGTTTCTAAACATGTCTTTGGATCTTTTCGAGAGGGTGCTCTGATGGGGTTGGTAACCTATCGACAAGATTTGAAGCAGCATTAGCATAAAAATGATTGGTAATTTGCAGCTTTCATGGGTTCACGTCGACTTCTAGTAATATTTTGGATCTATCAACCTTCTTATTACTATAATGGAGATTTTTAAGCAATGACCAAAGTTTTTGGGGATCATACTTGTCTTCATTAATTTTGTCCCTACAATATTCACGTTTGGCTGATTTTATATCGCTGAAATCTTGATTTCAAAGACTACAGCATTCTTCGCATGGAAGGATTATAGTAGTTTTATCTAGACCTTTGGGTTTTTCTTTTTTGAAAGCAAGGCAGATCAAATGTCGTAAATGTGTATTATTACGGATGTCTTCGTTCATCGATGGTTAAGTTCTGTTCTTACTGGGATATCTATAAGCGGCGCTTCTTGGTCTAAAATAAAGAGAAAAAAATATTTCAAAATTGAACCAAGCATGATCCACATTTGTTTGGAACGCAACTTCAGTCCAATCATACGAAGCTAAAATATTGTTTATCTGTTCACTATTATTTTTATGGTTCTTCTGAATTAAAAAGCGCCTCTGACAACCTTTCTTGTACATTAAGTAATCATATGATCACTCAGACCTGTATATAAAACTCCTGAGTGGCTATCGCAGTTACCAATAATAATTGGTTTGGTTTGGGGTAAGTAAAGTTCGATAAATACTGCTTCCATGTTATCAGCTACAGCTAGCTTGATCGGGTTAAATGCAAAACAGTCTTTAATGCAGGTACAGACACCACTTCCATATCTATTACGATCTTTTCTTACCAACACGTAACCTCGTACAGCTATTTTTGAGTCTGTAGCTGTGCTGAGAGGCCAAGTTTCGGTAAGATTTAGAATATAAATCTGAGAGTTTGCAGGAATGTCCATTATCTCAGACAATTTAGAGAGCACGGAACGAATGTTCCATGTGAACTATATGCATGCTTTTTTTTCTTGGGGACAGCAATGACATCCGGGCTTGGCTCCAAGTAGGGCGTGGCTGTGGGTTCTCCATCCTCGGTCGTGGTATTCAAATTTATTTGTATGGTTAGGGTCTAATGAGGTAAACTCATGCTGATGATCGGGATTAATCTCGTTGCCATCTAATTCTATAACATCCGTACTGAAAGGCAAGTCACTAAATCTACATTGGTTGAATAAGTAGGATAAATATGCATTGATACTAGTCACACGGGTGTAGAACTGATTAAAGGTGGCTTTATCGGTACACCGTGTGTGGGTCCAAATCCCTTTGCCACGCTTGATACATGTATATCTTGGCAGCCTCCTTTTCCGTATGTTGGGACCCGGGTTTGTTTTGATGTGTCCACTAACAACAAAGTGGGATGTGGAGAGCAGTTGCAGATACCTAGTACAGAGCTGTCCAGGTGAAAATCTCTGTAGCGAAATTTTCTTTCCTTGAAGCATTTTTCCCACTTCCCGACATAAGAAACACTCATTTTTGAAAAGTAATCTTTTGCAATTTTGAAGAGGTTTGCATGAAAACATCCCTACAATGATCCATTTGGAGAGCCCTGTGGTAGCAGCAGCTCTTTTTTTGTCAACGATACTATGTTTGTTTACAATGTACATCCGGGGCATCGAGATTCGCAGGAGAACACAAATGTATTAGAATGCCATTGATTACTCACAAAAATGCCATGCCTTGTAGAAATCGCGTAACCCACTGGATCCGGATGACTGTGGAAGTCGATCAATGAATAATTAAGTCCTGGGTTAAGGTATAAACGAAGTGATTTAGCCCACATGCACAGAGTGTCAAGCAAGATCATTTTTATAGCAACAGTGACGCCACAATCGACACGGGTTTTGTGAGTTATTGGACAACATAATATCTCTAAAGGTGATAATGATATGTAAAGTCTAATTATCTCTATGATATATTTAAAAAAAGTCATGGAATGGATATATGAAGTACTATGGTAATAATTTAATCCCGCTTACCTTTAAGGTTGTAACGCTCTCGGTAACATGCAACTGGACACATTTAAATCTGACATCCTGCTCACTCCAGGACATAGTGAATTATATTACACGAAGAACCAACACTTCCTGGTTTCAAAATAAGTCATGGAACTGTACTTTCTATGACGTACAGAAAAAAATAAGGAGGCAGTTTTGTATGAGGTCTGTGTAGAAACGTCCACGATGGGCTCATGTATAATTACTCCATAATAATTATACGCTCACTGAATTCATTGTTCGATGTTTCACAAAAGTCAAGATTAATGCAAAAAACGACATATCGGAGTTTAGAGTTAAGCAACAAATGAAGCAAAATCCAGTTTGAAGTGTACCGAACTGGAAACACACTGTTAGTAGAGGACAGGACATCGCAGTCAGTTATACACTTACTTGCTGACCACTTTCAAACAAAATCCATGAACTGTTACATGGTCAATTTCCGCAAAAGTCAATATGATGTGAATTGACATAAGTGATAACGAAAGTAACAACTTTGCAAACTGAACTTTCATTCGGCTACCAGCAAATCTACATTTATAATGAGAGAGCAGGTATCATAATGATGACCCAGGTCAACAGCTTTCCTTGCGTGCTTTTCACGCAGTCCATACCTGGCACTGAAAGATCAATAAAATGTCGCCAATTTTAATTCTTCCCCGCTTAAACCACCCAAAGGCGCTAAGATATAAACTATTTTGTGCTGCTTTGATGTTTGTACTTAAATTTCGTGTTAAAGAAAAATAAGTTTTTGGGAGTTATTAGTATAGACCTGTGTCTTTTGCATGGATTGCGAAGCAGGCCAAGGCTATATATAAATCACTCACCATGGCACAGATGGTGGTGTATACTTTCCTACCTACATGTTTGGTGGAGGAAACGGATGGACTCGGAGAAAACCACCGTGCAGAGTCAGAGTGGTAGGAACTCTTGCCACATGCGTCCCCGGCCGTGAATCGAACCCGGGCCGCAGAGGTTTTTAGGCGAGCGTGCTGCAGCTCCGCCAACCGTGCACCCATAAGGGAGTTATTGAGCGGACCTATCATATTGGCCATGTCGTAAGTTTTCCTTGGTGCAGGTTAAGCGCATTGCGTCCAACCTGCACCAAGCAGGGCTGATGACTCAGTCCTATTCTAACAAGGAAGGGGATATATATAGTTTGTCAAACATTCAAGCTTCTAATAAAAATCTTTGTTGTCAATATATTGAACACATAGAGATGAAGGAAAAAGTATCTGCCCAGCTGTGTGTCTAAGGACAAAACGTTATGGGTTTATGGGTTAACGTTACACTTTGTAAGTTTTTATGGAGCAGTATGTGGAAATTCTTTTTGTCTATTAAAATAAAGCTCCATGACGTGCATAAAATGTGTAAAAGGAGCTTTTGTTATGGCCTGTTTGCACAGGTATTTCTTTTCTTTTAGTTGTATTGTGGAGCCTGAATCTGCATTCAAACAGCGGCCAGAAATTCACACGGATGTATTTTGTAGCGTTCAGCAATGAGCCTTCGTTCATTGCACCCTTTTATCCTTCATATGGCCATTTTTATGGATTTTACCTTTACCTATTGATTATACTCATTTTTGACATGCCGCCAATTTACACAATATTATACATGTAGTGAATGTATATCTCGCTGTATCATAGCTAAGCCTGACTGTGATATGGCACACTTCCACCTGCCCACTCAAACCCAAATTGCGTTCGAAGGTGTCCAAGTCCAGTAGAATAAAGTGGAATCGCAAGTCAAATCATCCATCCTTCACACTGTTGTTGACCTACATAGAGCATATTCATGTTGTTCTCCAGGCGAACCATTAATGGGAAATCCTCATACCATGGTGTAATATAGGTGATGCAATCCCTCCTCTATGGTATTACAACTTAAAGCCTTTATACCCTTTCTTAAATTTTATTTTAATTTTATTTATTTTTTTCTCACTATGCACTTATATGGATTACAGATGTACGTTCTTTTGTGTTTACACGAACAGAGGAATTCGAATTAGCCAGAGCCTACTTTACCCATGGAAGAAATAAAGAATAAAAACAAAAAACAGCCTGAATTTTTGCTTCTTGATAAAAGTAGAATAAATAAGTTGAAACAGTCAAACCTTCCGTGGGTTATTTATACACACAGCGGGTCGTGTGACAGGTCAAGCGTAGCAAGGCCTAGGATGAATAGATATGGTAATGTTAGATGGTCTTGTCCTGGCTTAAGTTAAATCTTTTGTGTGGAAGTCCATTGGAATTCTTAGCATAACGTTTCGGCTGAATTAGGAAAAAAATGTCTAGAATATACGATGGACTTGGAATCCGCACAGGGTGTGTTATGAAAAGTGTGCTGGGTCCATCATTCCGATTTGCTGGAAGCTCTCTGTATACCAAAAAACTATGAAGAGGCAAAGCGTGAAACCTTATCACTAGCTTTTAGTATATGCCGAGTTCTGCAACTGTAAGTTACATTTTTTTTGAAAAATTTCTAAACATGCAACGGCTGCCTATTGAGTTCTACTTTCCTCGGTAGATAGACTCATAAATTTCGGAATATCATCTTTGAATATGGCACTTTGGAGGCAAACTGTCAATAGCAAATGCACCTAAGGGCCATCTGGGGTCACCGAACCAGCGTGGATCTCTCGAGCATATTTCTTAAAAAAAATTAACGGGGTGTTTTTAGTTATCAAGAATATAATATCTTTGCTGTAGTACCCTTTTATGTCGATGTACCAGTGATCTTATATCCGCAAACAGTAACTACTTATGGCAACCTACATGATCAATACATTTTACAGTGGAACCTGTCTTAAGGGACCACCCACAGCACTGGCGAAAAATTGTCCTTTTTGACAGATGGTCCCTTAAGGCAGGTAAAATTTAACTACAATATGCTAATGGGGATGTTGAGACTGGCCCTTTAGCACGGGTGGTCCCTTAACAGAGGTGGGCTCATAGGCAGGTTCTAACGTATTTATCTTCCTTATGCAGAAACATATTTTAATCTCGATGTGCTTGCTACATCTTTTCCAGAAGTAGTCGTCGTCGTCGTCATCATCATCATCATCATCATCATCATCATCATCATCATCATCGTCGTCGTCGTCGTCATCATCATCGTTGTTATTATTATTATTATAATACGTAAGCCTATCTGCGGACGTCTCAAGTCAGCTCATACAGAGAAATACGAATTGAAGTAGTGGCATGTTCAAAGGTCGGCACAATCAGATCAGCAGATATCCCATGTTGTGTGGACTTTCAGCAGTTGAAATAAGTGATACGCTATGTCAACTCAGGTTTGTCGTGTTATTAGTAAGGGCTTGGTTCAAAATAGCAATTCAATGTGATAGTTTAAATGAAATCGTGGGTAAGTTTGTTGACTTAATGTGTCACGTTCAGTGCAAACCTGGTTGAGTTTATTACTTCTTTGTTTTACTCGCAGTCAAGACTTGGTTGCAGGTATTACATCAAAGTGATACTAAGGGAAGGATCTTTGTTTGAATTATTAGTAACTATGTGGCCATCAGTAAGAACTTGGCTGAGGTTATTATTTTTTATTTCTGGGTCATTGAGGATATTGCTGAATTTATTAATTTCTAAAGGGACTATGGCGACTTTCTAAAGATATCATGTCCGTGCGCCGACACAGACATTTTGTCTATAAATTCTTTCTTTCCTTGCCTGTAGATTTGTCAGACATCTTATTTGAAGCCTTATAGACAGAAGCTCCAAACTTGGCATGGTTATTCCTCCTTACATAGAGTCAGATCTTTTTGTACAGAGGAGTGACAGCTTTGATAATTATGCAAATTACGGCCTTTGGAAATTTAAATCTTGAATGTCTTCAAAGCTATTAGAGGTAGAGGCGCGATTCCAACTTCCAAGTATTAGGTTTGTGCTTTAGTGAAATCCAATGAACCACAAACAACTATTGTAGAATTATAATTTATGCTAATTAGGACAATTCAAAAGTTTAAATGTTGAAAACCTTCGAAAATATTGTAGGTAGAGGTGCCATTCCAACTACCATCTATAAATTTGTGTTGCAGGTACATCGAATGAACCACAGGCGAAAGTCGTAAGATTTTAATTTGTGCTCATCAGGGACACTTCAAAAGTTTAAATATTTGGTTTAAACATATTTTATCCACAAAATAAAACAATTGGGAAGAAGGACAGACCCTTATGTGAACCCCTCTCGCAGGAGAAGACACAAGCACAGGACACAAGTAACGCACACTGGCAGTGGCGCCACACGTCGAGTGCAAAAGCACTCCAGGTGTGGTGACGCAGGGTCAAAACAAGGAGAAAGACTCCAGCAGAAGGGATCACGGACAGAGGGGCTTGTAAAAGTTACCGACATCTTTCATTTTAATTACTCAACTCCGAAACGTGCACTTTTTTGCATAAACCATTGCACAGAGAGAAATATAAATTTGTTATCTTCGAGACTGCGGTAACAATCACCAAACAAAATCGCATTTAAACCGAAGGCTGCATGAACTGAATTAACAGACGTGTGAAGATTGTTTCGTATAAAAACGTATCGTGGGCAAGAAAGGCAGTAATGCCACACGCTTTCGGTAGCAGCACCACACGAACATATTGGTCACTCTTTAACACTCATTTGGAAAAGATGTTCATGGAATTGGCTGTGGTCCATGCGTGCTTGTCAAATAACATGAAAATAGCTAGATATCTCTTGCCTACGTGAAGAAGTTTGGGACATTTCTACACGGACATTTGGATGGACTATAAATTCTGCTTTTGAACTGGCACAAAGTCGATCAATTTTGAGTTCAAGTGGAAGAAGATTCCACAATTTGAAAGTAGAAGGGAAAAATATTTTTTTTTGAAAATTTTAATATGGTTAGAATTAAAGTTAAGCCAGAACGTCTATTGGTATCGGGTTGACTCTTCGTGTCGTAGCAGTAATTTTCGTGGGGTGCTGGGACACCGGGGAGAGCGGTATACAGATAACTAGGAGTTAACTTGTGGACTATCTCATACATCATAGAAAGTTTCGAGACCTGTCTCTGTTTGAAGAGAATTTCACAGCCAATTACTTCATATACCTAAACACTGGGGGTAGGCTGCATAGCTCCAGGACCTGTAACTGCGCGGGATGCAGCCAATTGTAAATCTTCTAAGATCTTTTCGTCAGCCTGCGCACAGCCGTCCCAGACCACACTACTATATTCTAAAATGGGACGAATAAATGAAAAGAAAACAAACTCTAATGTGATGTGATCAAGACGAAACTGAAAAGACTTCATTATGTTTATCTGTTTGGCAGCTTTGGCTGTGATTTCTTTAACATGGCCATTCATTCCATTTTAAATCAGATTTCAGGGTAGTACCTGGATGTTTGTGTTCGGACATATTTTCCAACCGGTGACGTTAAAGACCAAGCGGTCAGTGTTGAGGAGTATGTCTTTTAAGAGAGACAAGTATGGTGGAAGCCTTTAGGGCATTGAAAGAAAGTAGCCACTCTTAGGACCAATCGTCCAAAGAGGTAGGATCTTGATCAAGAACAGTAGCTGTATGGGCTGCAACACCAAAGGCAAGTCAAAGGGATGTGTCGTCCGTAAAAAGTTCAACATTAGAGTTGACAATATGAACTATATCATTATTAAAGATCCAAAACGGGAGGGACCTAGATCTGATACTTGCGGGACGCCTGCGGAAATGGTGCACCGCCGAGAAGAACTGCCATTGATAACTATGTGTTGTTTGCGGTTATAAGGTAATCTTCAAACAAAGATATTAATGACTTGCTGATGTCGGGGAATACGATTCTTACTTCTTTTTGCTGATGGACTGTAAAACATAGCTGATGGTAAAGGGAAACAACTGGCTAGCAGTGGAATTACCGGGCATAAAACCAGACTGGTTGGCAGATCTGCCTTTTGATATTCCCATATTAACCTTTTGTAAGCGGGTTCTTTTCTCTGCCGAAATAAAATATAAGCCAATACTATACTGTGATCACAATTAGCAATCAGTGGTTATACACTAGGTTGATTAATATATTTAGAAATGTTAGAAATAATTTGATCGATGCAGCTTGATCTGTCACTATTTATAACAGTGCCTTCTTGAATATGGGGGCAAGGAAATCAGTTGAACAGAAATAAGTTTCCTGCCGGATGCTGTTTTAAGATCAGCATAAGGGTCACCTGTTATAACGATGTTTCGGATACCGACATTTTTTGCATGGTCGAGGTTGGACTGTAAATTGTTCCAGAATAACATCGGGGAATCAGGGCGCCTGTAAATAACTCCAAATAGGAATTTACTATTATGTAACTTGATTTCAGTCCATAATAATTCGAGGTCAGTGCTTTCAAGGTCGTGACGTTTAGTAACTAAAAGTTGATGTGCAACGTACATGCCTACACCTCCTCCCATCCCGTTTGTTCGGGCTCTTCGCATGATAGTATGGAAACCAGCTTGGGCAAGATCGTCATCTGGGATATTATCAGACAAAAAGGTCTCAGAAAGAGCTATTTTATAAAAGTTGTGGGCAATATCGGCATGGATACACTTAAAGTTGTCATGTGACAAGCTTCGAATGTTAATATGACTTAGACTGATATTATGTTAATAATCTTTGGGGCCTGGATTTTGATGGGTATCGCCTGCCAAAAACATCAGAAACGGGGCAATAATGATCAGGTAAACGTCGATATTCGAACTTTTCCTGGATATAATAAAATTGCATATGTATGTTTAAAGTAGCCGTTGCCTATTACAAAGACGAGTATTGTTGTTGTTAAACGTACTGGTAAGCAAAACATAGGATATTAAATATGACAAATGGATCTCAAAGTAAGAGGAAAACATAAAATGTTTGTGTTGTGTGACAGCTGTGGGCAAGTGATACGGATACATTTGGAAAATGGGACCGGGCACTTGCACCCTAATAACTTTTGTAAGTGGTCAATGAATAGTATGGTATATGTGAACCATAGAAAATATATACCTATACCACAATACAGGGTAACTTGCCATTTATCTGTTTGTGGACAAAATTTGTGATAACATGTTCATGTACGTGTTGTACTTGTAATATATTTTCTTGCTTGTGTTAATCATTTAAAGAGGTTCTTAAATAATTTTCAGTGACTTAATTTGAATGGTTTGTAGTTTGTTTATATTTGATTTGGAAGTTGCACAATTTACTTTAATACCGTAGAAAATGCGGAGGGAAAATGGAGGAATAGAAAATTTTGCACTGTGTACTGGGAGAAGTGTTCGGATGCATTTGAAGCAGTGATGTATTCTATAATGTTGGTTTGCACTAGTTTAGCATGCTCATTCTAATTTAATTTGTCATCCAGGATAATTCCCAGGTATTTAGCGGATTTTACTGTTTTGATTACATGATGTCCGAAGTTTAGTGTTGACAAACTGCGGCCACTGCGTTTTGATGTGAATATACTGAAGCAGCTTTTATCTATATTCAACGTGAGTTTGTTTGTCGAGAACCATCTGTAAAGATTATCTAAAATTTGTGAGCCTTTATTCCTTAATGCGTCAATGTTTTTTCCTGTTATGAAAATATTCGTATCGTCATCAAACAAGCGTACACAGTTTTTTGTTCAATGCAGCTCCAAATATCATTCACATAAATTAAGGACAATAGGGGTCCTTAAACTGATCATTGAAGTACGCCACATGTTGTTAGGCTTGCTTGTGATTTGATTTCATTTTTTAGGATATATTGTTTTCCTGTTTCTGAGGTAGCTGTCAAACCAATCTAGAGCTTTCGCTCGGATTCCGTAACGTTTCAATTTAGTGTGAAGAATGTTATGATTCACTCATATAGTTTGCCAAGACAGCTTAGCAAGCATGTTGTTCTATAATTTGACAAAATGGTTCTTTTTGATTTCTATTAAAGTGGGATCACTTTTGCAATTTTGAAGTGGCCCGTGGTAAACTATTCGTTGAAGATCATGGTAATTGGTTGTGGAATCCGGTTTACTGAATTTTTTTTTTTTGGGGGGGGGGGGGGCAATATGTCTTCAGGTTCTACAGCCTTTTTTGGGATTCAGATTCATTATTTCTCTTTTAGCTTCGTCAGTATCAGTACAGTGTTTGAGGAGGGGACGGTGTTTTCACATATGTGTGAATGGTTTCAGTGTAGCTTGGAAGTTTTGAGGCAAAATTTTCACCTTCATTGCAAAAATGTCATAAAAAACTTTGGCTATGCCATTTGGGTTTGATATTGTTTCTCCGTCCATCACTATTTTTTCTGTGTTTTTTCTTCTTTTTATGTTTGCCTGTTTTAATTATTTTGCCAAAAGTGTCCCTAAGGTTCTTTATGGAATTGTTTCTCGTTTTAAATAACTCAGTCTAGTGTAGTTCCATAGCTTTTCTCATGGTGGCTGTTAGGGCGTTTATATACCTATTGTATGGTTTTGTATTTTCTGGATTTGTGTTTTCGAGCTTACGTTGGTATATTTTGTTTTTACTATAAACGCATTTTTTTCCAGTTGGCATAACCCAGCTCTTGTCTTTTGCTCTTTTCTGTGAGAGTCGCTTTTTGAAAATTGGCTTCGAATAGATTGCACTAAGTTGTCACAAATCCATCACATTTTTTAATTGGTCGTTTGTTCTCAAATTTCATAGAAAAATCAGTTTGGAATTTACTGATTACATTTTTCTCATAATATATGTCTATCAACGGTCTTCCTTCACAATATCTTTCATTGCTGTTCCAAGTAAAAGAAAATTGGGAAGTGGTCTGTAATGTCTGGAGGTTACCAGAGATAATGCGGTCATTAATTTCTGATAATTTAAGTCTGAGGTAGATGTGGTCAATGAGTGTAGCTGTGGGATCTGTTATCCTTGTAGGTAGATTAATGCATGAGGTATAATTGTGAATAGGCAAACTGTTCATGTAATCTTTTATGATATCACTTCGCACGTTAATAAGGTTAATGATTATGTCTCCAACCAAGATAAAGTTTTTCTCTACATTTTTATGAAACTTAAATACATTTGCTAAATCATGTTGGAAATCTGCTATATACCCTTGCTGGGGTATATATACATATATATATATATATATATATATATATATATATATATATATATATATATATATATATATATATATATATATATATATATATATATATATATATATATATATCCTAATCCCTGGTGAGCGATTATCCACAGGTACTGTCCCACAGTTCCAAGTCCTATGGCAGGTGCCAAAAAGTCTTGGAAGAATCCCACAGAGGTACGATTTAGTGTCAATGTGGTACTCGAAAGCACCGTGCTGAAATAATCTCAGAGAGGTGCAGTTTGGTCCCAATGTGGTAAAATTAACACCAGCTAAGCCAGTCCACTCAAAGACACTGTTGAAACACAACAGGTACAATGTATAAATGAGTATCTCCTTTGCAGTAAAAATGACTCCCAGTCCCACTGGCTTTATATATCTAGGCTGAAAATTCTCAGCATTATTCTAAAGATTTCCAATCAGTCACACATACCTACTCACCTTGGTGGACCACATATGAATGTAGGTCAGCATTCTAGCTTATTCCAATTGTTTACAAAATTCATGAAAGTCTCCCCAACTCAGTGACTCTTCACACACTCAGTGCAGATTTTCGAAGATTGAAGACTTTGGTGCGTGTGCAGTGGTTCATATCATATATAGATGTTTCAGAGCCCCGACAACAAGAGAAACAAAAATGCATGAAAAATTAAACAAAGATAACGTCACGTGAAGCAAATATGACTAGGAAGTAAATTCGCCACTGATACTGGTAAAGTAGTAGTTCAAAGCACAAGAGTGCGCAGATACACCGTGTAGAGTACAAAAAGAGTTACCCAAACCCTAATAAAAAAGCTAGTTGAATTTAGTATTGATGTTTCGATGATGGTGGCTGTCGAATGGGCAGGGGCGAAGAGTAAAATACTCATACACTCAGGAAAAGTACGTCATTGAATTCAGCCTACATTAATAAACAAATGTTAACTGTGCAACATGGTGACACAATGTCAATGCACATGTTCACACAAGAAAGCAAATATCCAGTTAACAGTAAAAAATACGTAGATCCACATGCAGCTGAAAGATAATAATTGATACAAATAAAGAGAAAAAAAGCCAAGAGCAGGGTTGACAGTCAAAAGTATATTGATATGGTATTCAGGTGATAATCAAAATTACATCGATCATTTAGACGCATCTGAAATATAACAAGCATAACTGTTTATACAGACGGAAGGAGTCTGATGGATGCATGCTCTGCCCATTAGGCCAATTTCAACTGATTGAAGTCATCTTCTTGTCGGGTCTGTTTGGTATTGGCTTGAACTTAACGAAAAGTCGACCATCGTATATCCAGGCGTCGATGATCTTCTGATTTTTCTCACGCTGCTGGGCGAGGTAGACATGTTTGTCGCGATGTTTGGTCAGGTCTTTATTCACATAAATGCCAGTATCGGTCACAATTTGCTGTGAGCTCTCAGGATCATGGACCTGGTTCTGTAGCTACCGAACCGTGCTATGATGGAGTCATTGTTTGACTCCTTCAAGTTTCAGTCTTGAATATGTTCAAAAATGTTATAAGCAGAAGTGCTATTCCAGCTTCAATAGAATAGTAGGACTTTTATTGGCAACAAGAGTCATTTTTGTCCAATTAGCTGGTACGAAAACAGTGTAGTCATGCACACATTATCGAGATAATATGTCCATGGTGTAGTATAGGTCTACAAGTATCTGGGTCATGTATAACAGTAAACTGAACAACTATGCAGTCGACATCTACAATAAAACGGTACACATCCTTCCACGTGAATTACCTCAGGGTGGACATATTTGTGGCTTTAGCAGAATAAGCACACAGAAACAAAGATCCGTTGGCACCTAGGAGTCAATCAGTGGCGATTGCCTTAGTCAATATTTAAATTGCAACACAGTAACACTACTGTTTCGCTTGCGTTTGCCAAAACTGCGAGAAATAAACTGTCCCAAGGCAAGTAAAACGGAAAAGTGTTTTGAAGACATTAAAGACATAAATTAAAATTACCCTCGCAACTTTCTAAGTAGAAAATCATCAATACTGGATCTAGCAACCATAAACAGCAAATTACACTGTTCGGTGTGACAAGAACATTCGGTTGTAAAGTGTATTTCAGTGTTAACTTCTTGTTTTGAGCAGAACAGGCATAGTCTATTGTTCATTGGAGCTGCCGATTTGGTGTGCTGACCAGTCTCTATTTTCAAGTTGTGCAAACTGAGTCTCACTGGAGCAATTGCTTGGATGTAGGTAACAATGCGAATGTTTATTAAGTATGTTTCCAAACAGAAGTCACAGTTGCACAGTTCATAGGTTCGCAATTTCATTTCGGCAGTGATTGCTAAAATGCCATCAATGTATTCCGTCATGAATTTGCTATAAAGTACCTCTTTTATATTGGCCATGAAAGCCGACTCGTCATTTACAAACTGTTCGCCCCAGACCGAGGGAAAGCCAGCGTTTTTTTTAATATATTAGACACATCAGTGCACCAATTATTTTACGCTGACCAAGGTATTTAAGGGTGACCTATGTTTTGTAAGAATATTTTACCGCATTGGCATCCAGACGTTTTAATATATGCAGCCAGTGTTTCAAAATATACACCTTTTGTCTTATGTCTGGGGGAATCGGCCTGTGTCAGAGTGTACAGCTAACGTTGGGGTTTGTGTGCGCACACCCAACATAAATCTTAAATTGTCTGATCCAACGTGCTCCACTTGTCTGCTATTAGTCCATACTTTAGATCAGTGTTCCAAAATAGCAATAATCTTTGAGTCAAATAGTTTAAGAGCTAGCACGGGGCTTGATTTGCAAATGAACTATGACACAATTTGGCACTTGTAAACATTGCACGTCTGGCCTGGTCCGCCAGGTGAGATGTCATAGGTGCAAGTACGTTCCTTTTACTGGAATCAAACATGATTCCAAGGTACTTGAACACATTAACTATCTCAACTTGCTAGCAGTTCAAAGTAAAGTAATAACTATACTTACGCTTGTGAAAAGAAAAAAAAATCTGTTTTTTCTTTGGTTTTCGGTAAACTGATGATAAGGTGTCATTTAGGACAGTTTCAAACAGACAGTTTAATTGCATTTGGAGTCCGACCAAAGCGTCGGAAAGAAGCACCAAATCATCTGCATATAACAAATGGTAAACAAGCAGTTCATCCAGGTAAATACCCTGTTTTATATCAAGGTGCAGTCCAATATCAAGTAAAAACCCGGCAAATGGTTTAGGGGTAATCTTGCTCCGCTGCAATGCTCGATATTTACTGTCTTTAAACTCCTAATATGATATTTCCTTGCCATTTTACCCGACTTTGGGATTTGGAAAACCTATGTTGTAGCACATTTAGGAAGTTCCCAAAATATACCTCTTTGCCGTATCATGTCAAATATAGCGCATCTCTGTTCACAAGGTTGAAAGCTTTGTAAATTCAACATAACACAAGTAAAGGGGTTTTCCCAGATACATTTGTTTCTGGACAATAGGGTACAAAACATACACCTGATCAACTGTGCGACATTTTGCTGGGAAACGGGATTGAAATTTGTCATCATGATTAAGCACATCATTCTGGTAGCACAGCCTCGTATTAAGTATTGACTCAAAAACGTTTCCTAGGGATGCTGATGCCGCAATTTTCCGATAATTGTCTGGAATATTTGGTGGCCCTTTATTATGAAGTGAGTTGATATCCTCTTCACGCCACTGCCTTGGAAAGTCCCCATACTATAATATATAACTAGAACAGGCTGATTTTCCAACAGAAAATCAAATGTCTCACCGTGCGCCCCTACTATTGTCACCTTTATTTTTATAAATAGGCATACCAATTCCAGTGATCTACAGATATGGTGAAGGTACACTCTTTATTGACATTTCAAAACGTTGATTTTTGACGAAATGCCCACCTGACCTTGAAAAATAGGTCAAGGTCATACGTTTGCAGTTACAAGCAACGTCTTACAAAAGTCTTACATAGAAACATAATCACACGAAATGTCAGCCTCTTTAAGTCAAATCTTTCTCGAGTGCATCTGCAATGATTTTTAAAAAATGGCCATGTGACCTTGAAAATAGGTCAAGGTCACCCATCTACAATCCCAACCTAGTTGGTATTATGGTACATAAACATGCAAAATTCCAACCTCCCTGAGTCAAATCCTTGCAGAGTTGTTGCATGCCTGTCAATTTTAGTTTGACATGCCCACGTGACTTTCAAAAATATGTCAAGGTCATCCATCTGCAATCCCAAGCAAGATCATATATAGGAACATCTTCACATAAAATTTCAACTTCCGAAGTCAAATTTTCCTTGAGTTATCACGTTCACATTGATTTTAGACGAAATGCCCACGTGACCTTGAAAAATAGGTCAACGTCATACGTTTGCAGTTACAAGCAACATCTTATAAAAGTCTTACATAGAAACATAATCACACGAAATGTCAACCTCTTTAAGTCAAATCTTTCTCGAGTGCATCTGCAATGATTTTCAAAAAAATGGCCATGTGACCTTGAAAATAGGTTAAGGTCACCCATCTACAATCCTAACCTAGTTGGTATTATGGTACATAAACATGCAAAATTCCAGCCTTTTAAGTCCAATTCTTGCTGAGTTGTGGCATGCATGCCAATTTAAGATGACATGCCCACGTGACCTTGAGAAATATGTCAAGGTCACCCATCTGCAATCCCAAGCAAGATCACATAAAGGAACATCTTCACATAAAATTTCAACCCTCCAAGTCAAATCTCTCTTGAGTTATCACGCCCAAATTTTATTTTAGACGAAATCCCCAAAAGACCTTGAAAAATAGGTCAAGGTCATACATCTGCAGTTACAAGCAAAGTCTTACAAAAATTTACATAGAAACATAATCACACAAAATGTCAACCTCTTTAAGTCAAATCTTTCTCGAGGGCGTCTGCAATGATTTTTAAAAAGTGGCTGCATGACCTTGAAAATAGGTCAAGGTCACCCATCTACAAACCTAATCTAGTTCATATTTTGGTACATAATCATGCGCAATTTCAACCTCTTAAGTCAAATCCTCGCGGAGTTATTGCGTCCGCCTTAATTTTACATGTCATGCTCATGTGACATTGAAAAATATGTCAAAGTCACCCATCTGCTATCCCAACCTTGTTCATATTATGGTATATAATCATGCACAATTTCAACATCTTAAGTCAAATCCTTGCGGAATTATTGCGTCCGCGACAATTTTAAATGACATTCCTATGTGACCTTGAAAAAATAGGTCAAGGTCATACATCTGCAGTTACAAGCAAAGTCTTACAAAAATCTTACATAGAAACATAATCACACAAAATGTCAACTTCTTTAAGTCAAATCTTTCTCTAGTGCATCTGCAATAATTTTTAAAAGTAGCCATGTGACCTTGAAAATAGGTCAAGGTCACCCATCTACAATCTCAATCTAGTTCATATTATGGTACATAATCATGCAAAATTTCAACATCTTAAGTCAAATCCCTGTGGAGTTATTGCGTCCGCGTTAATTTCACACGACATGCCCATGTGACCTTGAAAAATAGGTCAAGGTCACCCATCTGCAATCTTAAGCAAGGTGTAATATAGGAATATCTTCACAAAAAAATTCAACTTCTCAGGTCAAATCTTTCTCGAGTTATCGCGTCCGCAACGCACACAGCAATGTGAAGAAGAAGAAGAAGAAGAAGAAGAAGAAGAAGAAGAAGATGAAGAAGAAGAAGAAGAAGAAGAAGCGGAAGAAACGGACGCAAGAACAATATGCCCCCCCCTCCGTTGCACCGGGAGACATAATTAAACAGGGATAATAAGAGACGGAATAATACTGGTTCCTCATATTCTCATAAACTCGGTGTATATACCATTCTCCAGGCGCCTCGTTGTTTTTAAGTTGTTTTATCTGCATATTGAATTCATCGACAGCTACTGGACCATTCACAATATTTTTAATTATTTGCTTTGTTTTCTGATCACAAGTACCACTTCTCCCGGATGACGTATTTACTTTGAACCGTTAAGGAACTGGTAGTCAACATAGGCTGTGTATGGCGGGATTGCGTTATTACTGAAGTACTTTTGGAAACCAACTACATGTAGTTCAATGCCCGGAGCTTGGGTCTGTTTGGATATATCCTTAAGAAGTATCCAGAATTCAGATGGGTTGTCCGAGATCATATTCACCAAAACAGTTCTACCTTTATACATGTATTGACGCCGACATTTCTAAATTGTTCCTTTGTATTCACGTTTTTATGTCACATATATTTCTTTAACATTAGGATGAGCAAGATCATTCCTTTTAGCATATTCATTGACTTCCTTTTATCGTCTCTTGCAGTCGTCGTTGAACCCCTTGGTTTCTAGGAATTTTTTCCTGAAACTGGTGGTTCGTTTATTAAATGTGTGTTCGATACCGAACGCTAGATACTTATAAAAAATTGCTACAAGCATTGTCTATTGACCCGTCTGTATTGGAATGCTCATTGTCCCCCCATTGAGTTGTTGCTGCACGAATCTAAGACACATGAAGCCACTCAAAGGAAGGCACGCCTCTTTTGAGGCAAACTGTTCAAGGAACTTTGATAATCTGGTTTTGTTCCATTTGTAACAGTACAGGCTGTCTGAAGACAATTTGTATATGCAGCGATTACCACAGTTTGGCTTGGTTTATTTCAGCTGAATATTGAACGCCAAGTTAAGAGCTCAATGGTCAGATCCACATCGCAAGTCATTCACTTTAAAGAGTGTGAACATGTTAAAGCTATTTGCGAAAGCAAGTAAACTGTCAACAACACTTTTCCCTGGTTTGTATTGCATGTGAAAACACCAATATCACTTCTGTTGCTTCCCCACCCATTGCAAATTCTGAAACCAGTGCTGTAACACATTTGAAACAGCAACCGTCCATATTAAGCGTTTGGTCTGGCGTTATGGTGAGATGATCCTGGGTGTAAAACTTCAATCTCAACTGGGCTGCTGGCATTCAAATTTTAAAGTCCCCTTGTGATCCCTCGATTGGAGAGAAAAAATCATTTTCCCAAACTGTTAAAGTCACCGATAGAAAAACATCAGACTTTATCGAGGACCTGGCAATTCCTCACTCACGAGTGTCTGCTACTAAACTATGCTCAGCGTCCAGTATGTGGTGCCCTCAGACGGCAGTGGGACTAACTGAGCCCCAATTATTTTGAGCATTGAATAATCAAGTGTTAAAATGAAAAGCGCACCCCCGCCCCCAATATAAAGATGTTTACTCCTCACATGTGACGGAGCTATTTATATTATGTAAACCTTCTTCGTCGAGTCAGGGACATGTTTCTGGGCGCCGCTTGTTTCTTCTTTTAGCTTCTGGTACAGATGTTTTCTTTGAAGCAATGTTGAAAAGCATATGACTTAAAACTCAAATGTGTATTTTGTTGTAATGCTACCTGATGTCACGCTTAACGGCTATATCCAACTAAGTCTGGAAGGGATGTATCCAATGCCGTCTGAGAACGAAAAAATAATTTCGCATCTGGTGTCCTGTGCCACTCAATGAGACAATTACATATTGTCAGTTGGGGATGAATTGAAGAAAATTCTCTTCTTGGCCCACCTTGAATACCAGGCTCAGAGCACTTCCAGTTTCAGAAGGATTGTGTACATTCATAGCTAACTCACTTAGGTACGGCAGTGTAGATCGATTAAAATTGCAAAAATCTCTGGAGTATTTTATGAATATATTTGATCTGAAACCGTTTTCTCTCTTCCTTTTATTCAACAATTAAATGCATACATTTACAGTAGCTCCCTTCTTGAATAGTAAATCTACATCATTTCTCGCCTCGCCTCTTGTAAGGCTTAAAAATCTTGTCGAAATGCTATAAACTGAAATGATGAAAACTATATCACTCATTTGTGAAATGCATAAAAATTCAAAATTAGTTTGTAACTCTTGTTTTTCATCATAAACTGCATAGAATCTCCAGTTCAGTTCATATCTAAACAAAGACCAATAACTTGTATATTTTGTTTTGTTCATACACCATCCTTTTTATATGGTAAAAGCTACAACTTAAATGATAAACTTTACCAAGATGTCCTTTTTGTTTACACTTTTATATCCAATTACAATGTCTTTCAAGTTTATGTTTACGTTTTCCACTCTCATTAGATGAAAATGTTTTATACCTTTCTTCTTAAATCTCATAGACAATTACAATTCAGAAAAAATGTTCATAGGCATCTTTAGCTTGGCAATGTGGACATGAATAGACTCCCACTAGTTTCCGTGTGTATAGTATATAATTGCGCGGTAATATTTTGTGTAATAAATGAAAATGAAATTGTTTTAACTTTGTATCCATGAATATATATTCAGATATCTACTTTAGACCATAATTAATATTCCAAAAATATTTTCGCAGTATTTCTGCATACGTGAATTGTGAAATTTTACTGCTATTAACATCTTGTATATTTTTAATTGGCCGCCCCAGGGAGGATCCTTTCTGCCTTCTGGGTGTTCGTCCGTCCGGTTGTGCACATTTTCGTTACCGCGATATCTACAGAATGCCTCCATGTATTTTGCTCAAATTTGGCAAGATGCTAACCTTACCTAACAATATGACCTGATTTGATTTTGATGTCACCATGACCTAATTTGAGTAAATGACAGCCTAATTACATGTTCGTTTGGGCTTGCTACCACAATTTCTCCAGAATGCGCCAGTGTATTTCGCTCAAATTTGGCAGTATGCTTATCTAGCATGATGAACGGATTTAGTATTGATGTCACCGTGACCTAATTTGAGCAAATGGCGGCCTAATTGCATGCCCATTAGGGCTCGTTTCTGCAATATCTCCAAAATGCTCCAATGTATTTTGCTCAAATTTGACAGTATGCTTATTTAGTATGCCAAGATAAAGTGATTAGATTTTGGTGTCGCTTGCGCAAATGGCAAACCCTTCAGTCAACGCTTGCGTTGAAGTTTTGTCTAGTTTTAACATCGAATCATAATGCAAAAACACGTATCTCTTATCGCTATTGCTATTCAAGCAGAAATACATTTTAACTTCGTCTTTCTTTAGAGATATCTCTTGGTTCAACACCCTGACCCACTCTTTTGGTATAGCCTTACACAAGAGTGCATATTCCGACACCCAGTTTTTTTTGTCTTTAGACTAACTGTAAGTATGTTCACCAATTAACTTAATTCCATTATCTAACACATCTGATTTAAATGAAATGTCAGAGTTTATCCCATTCTGAAATATCAACACTTCTGATGATAATTCAAATGTTTGTTTCCCCATATCAACTAGTTTCTTAATTTGTGCATGAGTCACAGGGGTCCTCCACCGCTTTCAATCCATGCATTTAAAATCTGTTCATAAAAACAGGCAGTTGTCCTTTATGCTTCAATTGTTTAGCGCATTTCGGATTCTGTTTAAAAACATTTAAATCTTTAGCAAATAGATTAAAATATACCAGTGGCAATTCCTTCCATTTTGACTGTTCAGCAAAAACAAGCCTTTGAACTCATTTTACTTTAAGTGATTAAAATGAACATTGAACACCCTGCACTTTTAGGCCACTTTCTTCAAAGCTATATATCAGAGTATTTCTTTTGTTGTCACATAGAAAAAAAAAATGTTTGCTCGCTCTCTTGATAGCCATATTCGGTATATGGGTAACACAAGCGTTATGGCAATTTTTTGATAGTGCTGAACGTTTAATGACAATACTTTTGCCATAGAAAGTGAGCTTTTTTTTCTTCCAATGATGGAGTGTATTTTCCAATGCATCAAAGTTGGAGTGCGAAGTCTTTAATTAACACTTTATCTTATCTTTACAAAATAAAATCCTAAAAAGCCTTGACTGGTTCTTCAGTCCATCTAATACATCCAAACGTGGATAGTATGTTTTTACGTAGCCATATTCCCTCCCAACTGTGCTGAATTTATCAACGATGTGTAATGCTTCAGTGATAGAGTCTCCACTCACAAACAACGTAGTGCGTCAGCAAATTGAGATATTTTGGTTTCTGAACCATTTTAATTTGTATTCCCTTGATTTTATTATTACATAGGATATTAATAGCTAAGATCTCTACAATTATTATGAACCACACCGGAGACAGTAGTAACCGTGTCTGATGTCTCTAGACATGCATATCTTTTATAAAATCCAGTTATTACTAATGTTACATTACAATAAAAAGTTTTCAAACATTTTGGAAAAGATCGACCAATACCAAAATACTGAAAGGTATTAAACATAAACTGCCATTCATATCATGTCCAATGCTTTTTTTTTTTAAATCTGAAAAAAATGGCAGAATTAATTTCTAAGTTACCTGGATATGCAATAAAATCTTCAATTCATCTTATATTAAACCTAATATATCTGTTTTTTAAATATATCCTGACAGATCTGTACTAATGATATTTGGAAGCACTAGTTGTAGTCGCTGTGCTAGTGCATAACCTGCACCTTTTACAACAGCATTGAGAAATGTTTTTGGCCTCCAATTACTCAGTATGATCTTCATCACCTTTTTAAAATAACAATGTAAGGACTCTATGTCTGGGGATGCACGAAAATTCACCTTTTTCACAACCTTTAGTCAAACAGGATCTTAGTGGTGTACTGATGCTCTACCAGAAACATTGATAAAATTCAGTACGTATACCATCGTAACCAGGTGATTTTTGTTTCTTTTTCCATCTGTGAAACAGTTCCCAAACCTCTTTTTCATCAAACAGCCTTCACACTTTTCCTTATCCTCTTCTGACAGTCTTTTGTCAACTTGAATGTTTTGTAAATGGTCTTTAATATCAGCTTGTCTGGGATTTTCAGATTTATACAAATCTGAACAAAAGCTTACCTCTTCTTTTATAATTTTAAATGTACCTGTGCCAGGTTGTCCTTATCTGTTCTTCAACTTTAAAATGAGCTTGTAGTTTTGTCCGGCTTTTTCTTAACTTAGGAAGTACTTCAAAGAATTATCCAAGATCCAACATCTTTTGCACATCTTCTAATTTTTTCTCTGTAGCCTCGATTTCTCTTTTGGCTCGAAATAAGAGATTAAAAAATCTCTAATTTTACATTAACAGAAATTCTATGTCCATCTGTTTTTAAAGTTCTTTTTGTTACAAAATTTAACAGTATCATTTATTCGTTCTTTAGTGTGCTTCTCATAAATATCATCATTTAGTAGATATGTATTGACCTCTTTTTATACAGGTGTGCTTAGTTTAAAAGATTCCCCCAATTGATCTGTCCTTTCAGTTCTAATATCATGTCTTTTCACGTTACCAACTGAAGATTTTTCCACCAGCTAAAAGTCTAATCTGCTAGAGGTAATATAACCATTGCGAGATTTCTGTCTCTATGAACATGTAACATCCTAGGATGTTGTTGTTTCCATACATCAATTGCATTCAAATTTTTACTGTAGTCTGACAATATATTAGATTTTATGCTTTGTTTATTATCTATCCGTTCAGTTTCCAGTCGATCTTCTTATTATTCACTTCGTTTAAGTCACCAGCAATATTTGTTGTACCCATCTGTCTGTCCTTTTTCCGCACAGACAACTTTTATAGAATGTTTTTCTCTCTTGTTTTAAGTTTAGAGTATATATACTTACAGAGTATAAAAAAACTTTCCTGTCTTTTAACAAACGATACAGGTGCTCTCCTTTCTTGTTCTTCTGTGTCAATCGCTTCGGGACTTAAAGTGTCACTAATCAAGGAAGATATTCCCTTACCATGATTTCCCAGGGAGCGGTTACTAATAACTCTCCACTTTGTTTTAGCATAGGTGTAATTTCTTTAGTGATGCGTATCCTGTAAAAATATTATGTTTGCCTTTTGATGTTTGAAGTTGCGCTTGCAGTTGTATATGAAACTACGCACATTTAAAGAAATTAAATAAGAGTTATGGAGGAACATACCAGAGTCACACCTAATAGATTCGTACACTTGTTTTAATTTTGGTCTCGTATAGCAATAGAATTTCTCGACATGGGACTACAGAATTTGGCATAAGTGATCACCAGGTTATTTGTTACACAAAAAAGTTAAATTGTTGATGTTTCAACAAACAGAAGAGATCTTTGCCATCTTTTTTTCCCATAAACAACTACAATAAAGAAGCTTTCATTTCTTCTCTTAGTCAACAGGATTGGTCCAATGTAACAGATTGTCTGGATATATTTTTAATTTTTGTTTAAGACACAATTGTCCAGGTATTAGACATCTTACCTTTTATAAGGGAAATTCGTCTAAAACAGAAGAACGATGTGTGTTGTAATGGTGACATTTTCGAATTTATCAGGAAAAGAGACAAGGCTTTGGTGAAATTAAAAAAGTTTGGATAAGAAGAGTTATGTTGAGTGCAAAAATTGAGAAATACGGTTCAAAGAAGAGACAGGAAAGAAAAAAAGAAGATGTGTGCACACAACCATATAGATTTTATGTTGTCGCTGAAAAATCCTAAAAAACCATTAAGTCACTAAGTTTTCCTTGGAAACAATAGAATACCAAAATGAAAAAAAAAAATGAAAAAAAAAAAAAAAAGAAAAAAAAAGAAAAAAAAGAAAAAAAGAAAAAAACAAGGAATATTGGTCTCTACAATGAAAATGGGTATGTTGCATCAAGGATTAACTTTTTTTTTCAACATTGCCTAACAGTTGGCGAGTCACCCAGGAGAGTATCTGATGGGAACAACTTTCACGATTCATGTGGCTTAAATATGTGAAGAAATACAATTTCAGCTTCACGATAGTTACTGAACAAGAAGTTTTAAAGGTATTTTTACGCTGAATACTACTAAATCCACTGGTTATGACAACATAGGTGCTCGGTGTATTAAAAATATATCACACAATAGAGCCAATCCCGTGACGCATATTAAAACCTTGTCTTTAAGCACTTAAAGTAGTACGAGCTATTCTACTGTGAGGAAGGGGTGATTGTTACTTTGTAGGTTATTATGGACCATTGTCTATCCCCCTGTAGTTTGCAAAATGGAAGAGACGATTGTTTAAAATCAATTGTACTCTTACCAGCAAGAAAATACTTCGATGTGCAAGTTCAGAAATAAAATATTTGTGAATCTGGTGGCCAGGAAATATCTGGAAAAAACATGCGCACTTACTCTGTGCGCCAAATTAATAAAGGTTTTAATTTCTATATATACAAGGCGAATGTTTAGTTCAAAACGTTAAGTTAGGCTGAATTACTTTATTGATGGTATTATATTTCAGGTGAAATTTCTTAAACTTTGCATAAAATTTGAAAACAAACTAAAAGTCAGATTCAGTTTATACTGCCAAATGAGAAAACACATAACGCTCTCCAAAACCATATTATACTTTTTAAAAGGTCCTCGGTCTATTTTCTTATTTATGTTTTTTATTTTTGCTGTATAGTTTTTTTTTTAATTTTTAATTTAAACCTTTATAAATTTTGAACGTAAACCCTTATTCAAAATTTAAAATTCGATTTTTCTGATTGAAGTGCACCAATTTATTTCCAACAAGAAAACAAGATCTGCTTTTTTTTGCAATTTTTTCAGCAAAAAAAGGTAAAATTGATGTTTTTAATTAATTGAAATTCAATTTACTAACACTTTCAGATTTTTTGTCATTTCATACCTTAATCCGACTGTATTCATTTGGAAAATATACAGTTTGTATGATCTCAGGCAAATAGTCTAGTGTGTGCAATGACATGTTTAGGACAAAGTCGTATTTCTTGTGAAAAGTGCTGTAAAAGTGTTCCACGCCTTTAAATACTTATCCAAAATTTAAAATACGATTTTGTGCAGAAATGCACTGTTTCACTTGGCATAGAAAACTTATATTCTCCAGTGTTTTTTTTTCTGCAAAAACAGCTAAAAATAGAAAGTTTTAATCAAGCAATTGAAGTAAATTCTTAACTGTTACTGAACTTTCTTTTTTTTTTGATAGTTTATGCCAGATGTATAGCTTCAAAAAATATAGGCTGTGGTAAAATTTGCCAGAAGTTTTAGCAGACAATAACTTTGAATACATTTTTGAATAAAGAGTAAACTAGCACTTGATCCATGAGATGGGAGGGCAAGAAAGAGACTGATTTGCATATTTTTTGATGTTCAGGTATATCATTTTATTTTTAAAGTTTGGTACTTAGACTTCTGTTAAATTATGTTATGCTTTTATTTTTGTTATATATTGGAATTTGCCATGTTTATATTTTCCATTATTATTATTATTATTATTATTATTATTGTTATTGTTATTGTTATTGTTATTGTTATTATTATTATTATTATTATTATTATTATTATTATTATTATTATTATTATTATTATTATTATTATTATTATTATTCAGTAATATTTATATTTAATATTTATACTAATATTTATTTTTTATTCATACTGGCTTTCTGCTGTTCCCGTCTCAAGTGTGATATTTTAGTGTGCCCATCACACGTGGATATTTTGCACCGTCACTTAAGCCACTATTTTTTTTTTTTATATAGCTCTGGTTTGTATAAACTGTCAGCATGAATAAAATATCATCAACCAATTAGTTAAAATGACAAATGAGTAGCTCTGTTGTTAAATCAAACCCGAATAAAGACATTCTCTCACCTATTCCACGTGCAATACAAAATCATGTCCAGTTCACCACACACGCTGTAGCTAATCCTTGCATACGTATGAAACAACAGGACAGCGTATATAAGTTTCCAGTCTAATCTTATATCATCCACATATCCTAATTGTGCAATACGAATTTTTCGATCCTATAGAATTGTAATTGCACACCAAAAGATTGATTTATGCCCATTCAAGCTAGTGCAAATTAGCTTTTAAACGTGAGTATAAAACTATTTTTATTTGGTAACATGTCATCGTGATGATTTTTCGGCAAAACTTTTCTCATTTACCAAACCGTACCGCTTTATAAAAAAGCACTTTCAGTCATGCCCCCCACCATTGAGGGCATTTGTGTCATGTGACTCAGGCCACAGGTGATGTCACCATGCAGAGTAGTGTATCGGACATGCCCTGTTGATGATGTCATATTGAATTTGACATTGCTCAGCACAGACACTTAAACGTTATCAGATACGCAAATGCAGTTTTGAAACTTGTGAGGTGTGGCAAGATAATGTTCACTGAAATCGTGCTTTTCCTTTTCGGTTAGTTAATCGCATCTTCTAATTTAAAGTACTCAACGTTATCATAGTAATATTAAATATTTCGAAGTTTCCACAGTTATTTGAATTCTGGGTCTTAAAAATGCAGAGATAGTGTGGCGAGCTTGATTTGCAGTTTTTTAGATAAAGAAAGGAAGTGTTTCGGCAGATTAAATTCTGACAACAAATAGAGCAACATGCCCTGGCAAGGTCTACATAGACTAACAAGGGCATAGTAGCTAGATCAGCAGGCCTTCTTTTCATTCAAGCAACGAATAGTTGACCGTAAAGCCAAACGAAACAACATTCAACGAGGTGAGATAAATAAATGGAATGTATATTTTGTGGAATAACACAATAAAATGGAATGTGATAGTTTTTCGAATAAACCGATTGGCTGGAATGTACCATTTGTGGAACTAGACAATTATTGCATTGAATGTAACATTTTCTCGAGTAGGTCAACTGAATGGAATGTAACATGTTTTGGATAATGCCACTGATTAGAATGTGAATCAATAATCTAATCTACTTTAGAATTATTTGAATATTAAGTACAAATTTCAGGTCAATGCAAACAAATCTTGACCAGAATGGGCCAATATGGAGTAAATGTTGCAATCCTGAAAAATTAGTCAATACTGTAGATCTTATATCCACACTTGGGTTGGAATCGGTGAGGGTGGATACTTCCATGTAGGATTGTACTCCGTGTGTGCCGCGGGGAAGGCTGTGTTTCCATTACTGTCAGGACTAGAAAAGCCCCCCAAAATGTACACAGCTGGATTAGGATAGGGGTCACAATTATGAGGCACCAACGCAGCAATACATCTGCTGCAGGATTAAGATAGGGTATTGCATAAAAATGCCCGAAGTACACACCGACACTGATGTTGAGTATGTGCCCCCCCCCCCCCAGGGGTTGGGGGTTGGGGGTTGGGGTTGGGGTTGGAATGGCAGGAAAAAGCGACATATTGATACGTGGGCATTCCTGGAAACATGACAGCCAAAGTGATCCTGGTTATGGCATGAGTACACTGGTGTGGTCAAGGTGTAAAAACGAGGAAGATTGATCGTAAAAGCAAATAACTGCTTACTCCTGTAAGTAGACACTTGTGCCCCGCCATTTGGAATTGTCCTATATTTATGACATATTAATTTAAAAGCCACCAACAGAAACGCTTTATTGCTTTCTGTTCATCGTCGTAAAGTAATTTTATTTCATTTCCATTGCCCTCAGTGGCCAGATCTGAAATAGTATGCATGATACAGTGATGGTGTAAACAATATAAGCTTTGTTTATTTTACTAGATGAAGGGCATATTATTGCACATCCCTTTGGGGATCATTTAGAATAATCAGGCTTGAAAACATGCGTAAATAAAATGGAAAAGGATGTAATATAAATAACTGGAGACCTGTAGCACCGTATTCCAGTGTTGTTTGTTGACGATCATGCATAAATGATGACTAACTTTAACTCTTTTAGTGCCATATTTTGGACTGAGTCAACAGCTTTTCTCTGCAACAAGAGGCATGCTGGTACTTGAATGATAGGCTTTTAACGAGGATTAGGAATCTGAGATCTTAATGACAATTCAGACTAGTTTGACTTCAGTAGATCGACTTGAGACGTCATTGGCACTGAAGGTGTTAAGGTTCGATATGTAAATGCTAACCGGATCGCCTAAGGCCACACTTTGGGGCTACAACTGAACATATTACGGGAAACAAGGTTAATTTGTTTTTCGTTGAGGTAACATGCGCAGATAATGTTAAGGACAAGGCGTTTTAGCATGTAAAGCTCCGGAATGAGTGCGATCAGTGCCCACAAAGACAACCTTTACCCTCTCAAATGGCCAAATGCGCCGGATATAAAGTGTCGCCTGTGCAAGGTTTCGCGTAAATCTATCGTGTATATAGAAATGGGATTATAAAGACCAATCATTTTGGATATAGACCTACTAGGATTGCATGTTTTTCTGTGTTATTCACAGGACAAGTATATGTAGGCCTAAGCGGCCCAGACGATACCGGATGTTTATTATTTCATCCTCAGCTGGGTCATCGTGAATATAATGCAGACCTACATATGGTGAATTGTAGTATCCTTTAATCAATTTATTTGTGACATTATTTATGTGGTTTGCTTACTTACTTCAAATGCGTAAAAATGTATGTAGTATGATGTCAAATAAGATAGGCGAATGAGTCTTAACTGTTATGTCAGCAGTGCTGGACGGTATGGTGCATTCACCCGTGTTCAGGAAAGGACATGATGACCTTGTCTCATAACAGCCATGGATCGTCGAAGCTCCTTTAACGACCCATGTTATAACCACTGCGCATCTAAAACGCCAGTTATGGAAATAATTCAAAACACTTTTATATCGATCAAAAAACAGAATATAAACACACAGGCACATGTTGGCATTTTTTTTACTGTTTGTGTCAAAACATATCCTATAAAAGGTTAACATCTGGCTGAAATGCAGTACCAATTACTGTCCATGTGTACACAATGTTATACCGTGTCATTAATATATTGCAGAACACCGTTTGTTATTGTCATGATTGTCGTCGTAATATTGTCGGGATTAAATCCCTGCAATGGTAGTGCATAAATGGAAGCTAAACCTTAATTGGATAGTATTCCCCACACGTTGTCGTTCACTATACGATGTTATTTTGGTCGCATATTTTATCTTGTTTTGTCAAATAAACTACTTTCTCACTCCTTCTGTATCAATGTGATGTTAAGGCAACATCAACAGTCGGATTGACAGCCTTCAATGCAAAGAAAATAAAACAAAAAAGAAACTAAACGGCTTCGACCCCAAGCGACATCTGGAAGGAAGCCCCCCCCCCCCGCCCACGCTCCCACTTCAGTGGGCTCACTTTTTTGCAGTTTTTAAATTAATGAATGGATACGTCAAAGGGCCAAATGCCCTTGACCTTTG